>JAUMHE010000075.1:12313540-12327502 GCA_032359235.1 Enteromius mattozi
AGTAAATGTGTTTAGACAACTGGTCATTTGGTTTAGAGGATTGGCTTTTGTGTTTTAGCATTTGAGAAAAACTGTAACATCATATCAGTTAATGAAATTACGGTATTTAACTGTAAATTTAACTTAATACCGTAAAACCTAAATTGTTAGTACCGTATTTTTTACGGTCAATTTCCAGCAACCACAGCTGCCGTTTTTTTGCCGCAAATTGTATTATTTTTTTTTTGCATTCCTGTTAGCTTTGAAAGAGTAAATACATTTTAAACACAAAATTCACCTCCACGTTCACTTATATGTGTATTTTAAGAAATATAATAGAGGCAATTAAAATGTACTGCATAACTGGCTGGATTCTATAATATTTTATCTATGTGCACTTTAGTGAAGAGTGAGTTCAGGCTTTATACGCTGTGCCCTCTGAGACAGACAAAGTGTTCGGGGGCAGATACTGTGATATTCTCATCCACGTCATACTCATGGCAACCTGTTATTATTTATGGAGATTATTAATAGCATGCCTTTGAAGATGAAAAGGCAGGAGAGCCCTTGCCAATCTCGTCTCAGTTGTTTGGAAGTTGCGATTCAAAAGCAAAAAAGAGTTGTGCTTTTCTCGTGGCAGCCACTCAGTTTTGATAGCTGAAATTTGCAAGCATGGTCGTGAGAGTCAGAGGTTTATGGCTACATCCTGTATTCAGATTTACACATCAGAGGATCCAAAATGGAGTGGAGTGAAAGCACATCCGAGAGGGGATCTTTTCAAGGTGAACGAACTCCTTCAGCGGCTGATGAGAGCAGCCGTTTGACAATATTCAAAAGCTTTTTTGTGTATGCTAAAACAGTTAACCGTCTGCTGGGCTCAGTGCCTGAAACCTGTCCCAATAAAAATCATTCCTACATGCCAGGTCATGCTGGGCTCAAACATCCTTCTTCCATCCTTCTTGCCCCAGTGAACTGCAGAAAGGTAAAATGAAATGACTGGTGAGGTTTCTCCGAAGGAATGTCCACGGTTATGTGAAAGGGATTTCTCAGCCACAGAGAGAGATTCTCTGATATTTTTGGAAATGGAATCTGAATCTGGAAATCTAAAAACATGGCCATGACCATGGCGATATAGGTCTAATAAAAAGTAAACGTATACCTTGAATGCAATGTAAGTTTGGGTAAAAATGTCTTCCAAATGTATAAATGTAAACTAAAATCAATCGTTTTAAAGAGTAAAGAGAATTTAGGCAGCACATGAATTATAATGCACAGCATGATATTTTGAGATTTGCTAAAGATCACATTTAGCAGTGTTTAAACAGGTGTTTAAAAATTAAATAAGATTAACTTTAAGCGAGCATTAGATGATGGAAAAGTTAAAACAGGAACAATTTGCATGAATAATTCAATGATTGGACACTGAATAATGCAAGTTTATTTCTCCTATTTACTAACTTTTCATCATCTAATGCTCAGTTCAAATTATATATATACATATATATCAGAGGTTTTATATATATATATATATATATATATATATACACATAATATTAACAGAAGCAATATGTAATATTAGCTGGTAATCGATTAATCGATATGAACAATAAATAATAATAACAAATATATATATATATATATATATTCATCGTGCCAATACATATCCATGTATAGAAGTGAAAAAAAAACCCATATAGCAAAATAATACCAACAAAAACAATAATATTTTAGAATTTGAAAATACATCTGTAATTTATTATTTAGCTGAACAATGTATTTGGTCTGCAAAAATATAATTTCTTTTGTTTGAGAATATATAAAAATGCTTGAGGAAATATTGTGGAATTACTTTTTGTTTTACAAATATATTTTACACTATATATGAAAGTGTATTTTTTTTGTTTTACAGTGCATGCCATCTATTTCAGGGATTCTGCATAATAATATTGAGTGGGATAAATATAGTGAAGTCCTTATCTGTTATAACTTGCACCAATCCACTGCAACACGTGCACCTTTCCTCTATGTATCTGAACACTTCCAGCTGCTGCTATGTATTTAATATCCCCTGTTCTTTGGCAGAATGCATCCCAGTTGTGCCTCCTCCCTCCCAGGGCTATAGAGGCCTGCCTGCTATTTTATTTTTCCGCTCTCCTCTAGAAGGATGTGGGCGATGATTTATAGAGCATGTCCAATTGGTTTCTGTGTACCAGCACAGGGCAGAATGTCACAAGTGTGTTGGTACAGTAGGTCAAAATCCAATAAGGAATAAGGTGAGGAAGACCGATATGGGCATAAGCCAACTTAGCCAAAAAAAGAAATGTTGAGGAAATCAGGTTCCCCATCAAAGAGAGTTTTATGCAGGGGCCCAGTACTAGAGGATTTTCAGTCTAATTACCATGAAGGCTGGGCAGCCCAGCGTCAGATACCAGGAAAGAGGCAGTGAAACATAAGACGTTTCGGGCTGTGAGACCTGCTCGCTCTGCTACAGGCTTGTTATAAAACCCCCTTTCTCTCTTTGATACCCTTTTCAAAAAAATGAGACTGCTTGCCTTTGGCAAATGAAAGTGTACTGGCACAAAAAGAATCTGTGTGTCCTTTTTCTGAGATAATAAAGACATAAGAAACACTCTTTTCACTCGAGATAGTCCTGCATTAAGCAGTCTTTGGGATGGAGAGCGGGGATTTCTGTCAGTGAAGTGAATGGGGGTTAGCACAGCTGCTGAGGGCTTGGATCTGGTACCATGCTGGCTGCCTGTTTGAAGAGGGCTGCAGCTTAACAGGGCCTTCTAATACCTCCATTGTTCGTCATGCAGGGGTGCAGACCTCGAGTGCCAGGCTGAGGTGAAGAGGTCCACAGCTGCACCGAGTCTGAGAAGAGAGAACGGCAGAGGGGAGAGGACGGTGAAGTGTTTCGATTTGGTTTGGAACTGATTATAATAAATGAGTTGCAAGTTTTAGTTCTCATTACAGGGGGGTGTAACAGCTTTGGCAGAATATAAACATTCTGTCACTGTTTACTCACCTTCATTTCGTTCCAAACCTGTACGACTTACTTTCTTCTGCAGAACACTGAAGGTTCTGTGAAGATGTGTACTCGTATATATGAATAATTACTCTTTTCATGCAATTATTCTAATGACGTGTGTGAAGAAGATATGACAGAATTTTCACTACCAAATACAATCAATCACTAAATAATTCTTATACTTCCATTTCTATCATTAACACTTTATTTGTCTTCTTCTAGTCGATCCAGAAAACAGGCATGATAAAAAAGACTAAATAGACTGAGCTGAATCATACTGATCTATGAACCAACATGGTGATGCAATAAAAAGAGGAGGAAACAGACGGTCCTTCTTTTTTCACAGAAAAGTTAAAAACAAAACCTGACAAAACAGAATCAGAGCTTTGACAAAAATCTAATTTTTGAATTTAAGACAGCAATGCCCCCTCTTATGAGCATCTTTCATCGATTGTTCATCACCGCTCAACTTCATGCAAATACTTGTATGCAAACTATAAAATCATTTAACAACATAAAGGTTCCGACAAGACAGCTGCATTCAGTTTTTTTTCCTGTAATCTGAACTCATCCAACATCTGAGACGTTAGCCAGTGGAGCAAGCAGCCACGAGAATAATAGGTCTATTGATCTCTGCCGTGTGTGAATGTCCCTCCTATTGACTTCCCCCCTTTCAATAGCACAAATCTGGATCACAATAGAATCCCAATGCAAATTCTAAGCACTGTCAAATGTCCAGGCCAGAAGGGAGCATTCAGTTCACTGCATCCAGCACCACTGACCCATACAGCAGGGTCTGGGCAGAATGCAAATACTATTAGACTCTATTTTGGGCAAGACTTGGGTGGATCAGAGTCGGAGATTGAATCTGACCACGGGTCATGTGGCTGCATGGTTCTACAGTAACCCAAACAAACATGGTGGAGAGGCTTCCTGGAGTGAATGAAAAGGGAAGTGCGTGGGTGTAGTCACTCAATCAGAGTTGCGGTTTATAAAACTGTGTCACAAACAAGTGGAGATGACTTTACAATGCTATTTATTGATGCATTTAGTCTCATTTATACTAACCTATCATGCATTTTTAAAACACACACACACCAAAGATTTGAACAGCTATAGGGATCGAAGTCGTAAAGGAATGTAACGATCCCAATTACATTCTTATGGGCTGTTCACAGGCTTTTCAATAACACTATGGTACTTTTCAATTGTTTTTCTGTGTTAATGTGCTAGATGGACATGTTTGACTGTGCATGACACAACTTATATTATTTATTAAAATAAGCCAAAAAAAGGTAACTCAAGGCTTTGCATTTCCTTCCCATTCCAAGCAAAAATATGTTCTGTGTGAACAGGCTCTTAACAATTCTGGTGACTTAACAAATTCATTAATGATTTCAGCATATTTAAGGAATAAATATTTTGAAAAAAGGAATGCAGTTCCAAAATAATATGCAAAACATGCTAAATAATAATTTAAATCAAATTAAAAATACTTCTTTAAAAATGAGTGCAGAAGACATTTACACAGACTATTTAAAGGCAGCATAAATGCAGTCGTAAACGCAATCTAATATCTGACCTTAATAAACATTAATACTACAAAAAAGTGCTTATTTTACTGCTGTCAAACAATTAATCGTGATTAATTGCATCCAAAACAAAAAAATTTGTTTATATAATATATGAGTGTGTACTGTGTATATTTATGTATATATATATATATATATACAGTATATATGCAAACAAATGCATGTATATATTTTCAGATGTTTATATATTAAACACATTTATATAAAATATAATAATATAAATATATAAATGTATATACATGTAAATAATTTAATTTAATTTAGCATGTAAATATATTTATATATATATACATATATATTACGTAAACAAATCTTTTATTTTGGATGTGATTAATCACGATTAATCGTTTGACAGCACCCAATCAATCTTTAGAAAATACTACTGACAAAATGATGCTACTGACATAATAAAGTGAATGTTTAACTACACATATGAAAAAGTTGTCATGAACTACAATTATTTCAGAAATATTGTTTGATTCACAGAAAAGAAATGACTCATTAGAGTTACATGGGTTGAACTTTACATACCTGATTCACTGAAAAGATCCAGCTCGTAAAAGTGAATCATTCAGGCGTCAGACAACATTCATTGCCATGTATGATTTTGCTTGACATAGTCATTTATCTAGTAATCAGCCAACTTTGATACTATTTGTTTCACACTGTAAATACAGAAGTGGTGTCCTTTGTAATTCAGTAGAATATGAATGCATGTGTGAAGACTTTTTTTTTTTTTAGAAAACAGCAGTTCAAATCCTTCACAGCAGACCTTGATTTACCAGCTCTTCCTCAGCCAGCTTGCTACCACCATATTTAACTAAAGCAAAGACGTCTATGCAGCACATCAGGGCCTATGTCAACCTGGTGAGGGCTGCACCGGATTCCATTTTTAGTTCTCACCTCAAGCGCCCTTCTCGCAGCATTCGTCTTTGACTGGAGCATTGTTAAACAACATTAAATCAGGTAGACAAGCGAGACAATTTCATTATGTGTCTAGATGGAGGTGGCAGACAAAAGTGAAGGCGGAGATGAGATCTACTCGATGTAATGCAAATGCAGAATGGGGACCAGCTCAGCAGGGGGACTGGAAGGAGTAGATCTGTAGTGTGTGTTTGGAAATGCAGTGGGGAAAATGAATTTTCTGGTATTCAGAGGGGGAAAAATGGTTGATTTTTTTCCATGTGGGTGCTGATGGATTTACCAGCGGAATGTAAAAATTAAAAGGAGAAAAATAGTTAGATATTTTATAGAGAATATGCAAAATTCTATATATAAATAATTGCCTGTGCAATATAAAATATATATTTTTGTTGCACATATTTCTATATTTTATATAGGCAAAATCATATTTAATGAAACTGGGTGTAGTTGAGAAATAAAAATTGGACTGTAGAATAAAAACAGCATAATAGAGGTTTATCTTTTTTTTTTTTTTTTTTTTTTTACATTTTTCTGTCACACCATAGGACACATTAATAATCTTAATGCTAAAAGATCGTATTACATGACATATCATCCAATCAGGCGTGAAAGTTGTTATTCATCTAACAGTTCAGTGAAAGTATTACAGACAACCATCCTAATAAACAAGCTTTAAAACCCCAGTCATCAGTGAGCTGTCTGGACTTTCAATTAAACTCCACCTAATAAATATCATCAGCTCTGCAGAGAAATAATGAACCGCTTTCTGTTTAGGCCCAGACTTGTAGGAGGAGCAACCTAGTTTTTACACCGTTGCTTAAATTGCTCTTTGATTTTATGAAGCGGGTTTGACACAGTCCCATCTGGAGAAGGGCATGCAGAGGAGAACTGGCCGTTTCCTTTTACGGGGAAGCCAAATGAAAGTAACATGTTTTACACAAAAGCACATATTAGACATAAACACCCTCATACTATCATTCATGCACAATCATGCACAATTTTTTATATTTCCTCTTTCTTTTTGTTTCTGCCCTCCATATTTCTCTACTCAAGTCGCTCGGCTGCCCCCTGAGGTCACTATAATTGGACCCTCATTTCCTGAGTACGAATCGTCTGACTTCACATAATGGACTCGGTTCTCCTCGTGGCCTTGTAATGTTCAAATAGGAACCAAATGCAAATAACCAAAGAGCCATGACCATCAGATAAAAGTTCAGGGCGACAGACAGAGACCTGGACAAGAAAGTTTAGGAGCCACTCCACAGTTGTTCAAATGTGTTTTGAGATAACATCAACAAATCTGGAGGTTTTACCCATTTGACCTAGAACACTGAGAGCTCGCTGGCTCTTATCCCATTATATTTTGCATACTGATAACCTAAAAATAGCTCAGAATCTCTTACATAAACATTTGTTTCTATTGCTGGCATGTCTTCTGACACTTTATTCACACCAAATGTGGACTGCAGTTATATATAAAACAGATTTTAAGATGCCATTAACTTGATGAGCCTCTGCATAATGCTAATATGTTAGCTTAAATGGCCAATGCTTTGAACTCTCTATTCACATTCCAGATTCTGTTGATAATAAACCAGTTCATTTTATTTTGACCGCTTGCATTTGAACAGGCTCTAGTCTGGCAACAATAGATCTCTCCCTCCAGCCACTGTGTTTGCTTTTCCAAAATTAGCATATGACGAAAAGACTTTAACGAGCTTGCGATACCGCTGCAGTTATCTCAGGAAATGAAATAATCACTTGATTTTGAAATCAGATAACTTTAGAGTTGAGCTAATAGGCCAGTATAAGGTCACTTTGTTGTTTTATTTGTGTTCACTCCCTTTTGAGATCAATTGTTTTGCTTCAATGCTGTCTTCCTGTTTTTGTGGAGCTAGATTTGGTTGAAGGGATAGTTCACCCAAAAATGAAATTACTGTCATTATTTACTCACCCTCGTTTAATTTTAAATCTTTAGACAGATCTTTGTTCAGCAGAACCCAAAAGATGACATTTTGTAGAATGTTTGGTTCTGTTCTGTTTTTTTTCCTCTAAATATTTGTTTCACACAAGAAAGTAAGTCACAGAGGTTTAGAATGACATTAGAGGAAGTAAATGATGACAATAACTACCTTTTTTGAAGGCCTTGAATTTTTTATTCTTCAAAGTATTATGAAAATAATTACGGTTTCCTTACAGTAACTTACTGTAGATTAACATTTATGTTATTTACTAGTAACAGATTGTTCTAAGATAAATAAAAATTAACAAGTCTTTATTTTTACAGGGAAATTTAAATAAAATAACAGCCTTGTGTAAAGCATTTCTGGGAACTAATATAAAAAAAAAAACAGAAAAAGGTTGATGAGGATTTCTGGTTCCCAGAATGCTTTGTATGAGGCTGTTTTTAATAGTTTTATTCTGTAAAAGATAAAAGACTTGTTTATGTTTCCGAATAGCAGTGTGTATATCTGTGACTACGGCACTATTTTATAGTGAATCTGCCAGTGTCGTGACAGTTGTCAGGTGGTCTATCTCACTTCACCCTCATCCTGAAAGCCCTCATGTCTGACCAGCTCAGGATCTGTCAGCGCTTCCTCTGAGCTGATATCATGCCTGTCATCACCTGGATCTCCGCTCTGGCCTACAAGAAGACTCTTCCTGTAACAGACCCGCACAAACACACTGAATGACTACCCAAAACAGAAAGGGAAGTTCAAAACCTGTCATTACACATCCTGTAAAACAGCACAAGCTGTTTTAAAAACTAAGCATGTTTGAACATCAACAGGTAACAGTAAAATGAGCATTAAAAGACCCTTTAAAAGTCATTAGAGAGACATTACAATCTGAGCGGCAGTGTGCCTTTGATGCTGCTGATTATTAGTGTGCAGTAAAGCCCCGAAGAAGGGGTTAGGCTGGGTTCATGTCTGGGATGCAGGTGATTTAGTTTCTCTCTGTAGGAAGCCTTTGGCTCATGTGACCTTCTACGGATCAGAGTATCATTAATTACTGTTACAGGATGGATCAAAGGTGGAATGGAAATAAACTGACACTATAATGTGTTTGAATTAATTATCTAAAAAAAAATCACCACATGTTGATGCCAAAAACTAGTTGTTTTTCAGTTTTAAGTGTTCGTCCGACTGTTTGAGAAGGTTTTTACTGTGAAGATGTAACAATCCTGTTGAGCAAGGGAAAGAGAGAGAGGCTTTGCAAAAATCCACACCTCAGGCCAGCCATCTGTTACAGAAGCTGGGGAAAAAAGAAAAGAGGCCCGTTCTGACCAGTCACCCCTCTCTGTTTTCACACTCTGTCTATCAGAATGTATCCACTATCAACAGCTGGCCATTACCTCAGGCTAGGTTTCTGCTTCGTTAAACATCTGGATCTTGCTTCAGGGGTTCAAGTTGGTTTGTGGGCCTCATATTAGGCACTGAAACCTTCTGGGTGTGTAATCTCATTTATTGTATTTAATTTTTTTATTAGCCAATTAATAGGACTTCACAGCAACATTGTAGGTTAGTGTAACTAAACAAATCAGATTATAAGGGTTTGTGCGATGTTAATTGTGTTGTTCCTTTAAAGCCGCTAAAATTATAATTTTAGTAATAACAAAATAAATAGAAAAAGTAAATGCGTTTTGAACAACATAAAAATGATAATTTACATGAAGTATTTTTAAAAATCAAAATATATATTTTAATTAAATTAATTAAATTCGAATTAAAATATAATAATTAACAATAAATTAAAATAAAACATTTTATTGTGTATACTACAACAAAAGACTAGCTTTCTGTCTGTTTTTGACCATTTTCTTTCTGAAGTAGACAATCTACTGAAAAGAGCATAAGAAAATAAAATGTAAAACAAACACAACCGAATTCTGCAGATTCTCTATAGTACCTTAGCAGTACTTTTTAATGAGTGCTTATTCTCTGTTAAATTTAAAATAATAAATTAAAATACAGTTCTGTAGATTCTCTCTGAAGTATTTCAGTAAAACAGTCTGCATCTTTTAATGAAATGTGTTTATTTAGATAAAAAATAAATACTTTTTTATAAAATGCCATTTTTCTGAATTATTAAAGAGATAATCAATTAAAAATACAATTTTGTAGATTTTCTCTGCAGCTTGTCAATTAAATTTTTATTTTTCAAATGGGGGCTTGAAACTGAAATCCACAATCTAACACAGCAAATAAAATAAAATAAAATACAAATTCTGTAGGTTCTCTCAGTAGCACTTCAGAAAAAGTGTGCCCAGGCCGGAGCTTGTTAATTACTAGTCATTTGCATGTTGAGGCAAAAGTAGGCCAGAAGTTACATAACAATATGTCATAAGTTGCTCCAATGAGCATTACATATATTATTTAGAGCCAAAGAGGAATATCAGCCATTAAATATGAGCCAGACATTAGCATTTTCAACGTGTTAAAAACTATTTGGTGTTAAAGACATGCAAATGATCTTTTAATCCCATCCATGATCACAACAGTATTTGCATCGTTTTACCGAAGGGGACTCTGAAAACAATGATATACCCCGGCCTCATAAATAAACTAGCCTTGAGGAACAGTGCAAATGTGGATAAGCAGTAGCATTGTGCTTAAAAATGCTGACGACTGTCTTAGTTGCCCATATAGAAGCACAAAATAGCAGAAAGAGCGGAGGACAGAAGCACGAAAGGGTGGGGCGGGGGACTGAACCTTGGCTATCCTAGAAGCCTTCCGGGGTGCATTCATTTGCAAAACACTCAGGGAATGGCCCATCCATTTCGCCCTGGCCTCTTCCAGACCCCCCACTGGAGAGATGGTATCTTGTCACCTTAATAATGGCTGTGCATACAAAAAGTAGCTTGAGCTCCGCTGGTGCTTCAATTCAGTTCTAGAGGAGGGGGGCATAGATAAACACCTAGAGAATGACTTGAATGATAGCACCAAAGGCCAAAGCTTTGCCTTGGGATTCACTTATCTGAATGGTAATAAGAAATGCAAACAGAACGGAGAGCGCAAAGAAAAAAGGGCACTGTCTTCATTGCTCATGTGGAAGAAGAAAGAAAGAAAGAAAGAAAGAAAGAAAGAAAGAAAGAAAGAATGAAATAGGAGCAGGTGGAAAGAAAGGTCTCCGTCCGCTACTGCGACTCTCACAGAAGTGACGTATGAAATCTCGACTCCAGAAAGTTCTGGAACACAAGCTCCATCCACATGTGGCCACTCTGATTCTGACTGCTTTGATTGGCCTCCTCCCTTCTTAAAAGCTCGTTGGATCAATTTGGAAGTGGGAAGAAAATACCCCTGAGGAAATCAAGTTTGGACTAATGAAATCCACGGCTATCAAAGACCTCTCCCGCCGGTCAGATACATGCATATACAGTCGGTAAAAGAACAGCTGCAGGTGACAGATAAACCACGTATGCATTCACCATTTTCAAACCTGACTTGTCAGTCGACGCAGACCCACAAATATTCGCTTAATTACTGCGAGGTAGTGAATAAATATTTGATATCAACTCAGTGAGCATGCTTAGTCATATCTCGTGAAACAGGCGAGGTAACTCCAGGCATTATGCCAAGCCAACGATCAATGGTGGCCCCCATGAGCTCTGTGTCCTGCGGAGGGGTCCTGGTGAGCGCAATCCCAGCATGCACTCAAACACACACCGCATTGAACCTCTCCCCGAGCCCTCCTGCCAAAGTCTTTTAAAATCTGTACAACAGGAGATGAGGGCTGTACGAAAAGCTCACAGTTTTAGCTAATATGATTATTATAATTTTTTTCAATTTAATATATAAAGGGGTCAGTAAGAGTTTTTTTAAAGGAGTGAGTAATGCTATTCTGCAAGGATGCATTAAATCAAAAATGACAGTAAAGACATTTATGATGTTACAACAGTTTTCTATTTCAGATGAATCCAGGACTTTTGAACTACCTATTTATCAAAAGGTCATGGAATTCAACATTGATAGTAATAATAATAATAATAATAAAAAAAATCTTGAACACCAAATTAGCTTATCAGAGTGGCACGGAAGACTGGAGCAATGGCTGCTGAAAACTGTAATAATAACAACTCACAAAATTATGGATATTGGCCAAATAAATAAACACAGCCTTGGTGAGAATAAAATACATTTTATTTTATATATTTCATTTAAAAAAAGAAATTTTATATTATATACATATATATCAATAGTATGAAAGCCCATCTCCGCCACTGAATAAAAAATAAAAAAAGGTTATTGCAATTTTTTATCTCACAATTCTGGCTCTTTTTCTTAGAATTGTGAGATATAAAGTTGCAATGACAAGTCCCAATGACCTTTTTTATTTTTTATTCAGTGGCTAAAATGGGCTTCCATATAATAGTAATTTAATGTGTTCCAAAAATAAAAAATAAAAACGAAAAAAATATAAAAAATCTGTATCATCGACTAAAAGAACATACTTAAGAACTTTAAAGACATTTTAGGCTTTTAACACCACAAGGCTATAAAAGGAGTCTCTTTGGTCACCATCTGTTGTTTAGCAATGAAAGTAACATGTCTGTCTAGCAAATATAATGCAATTATAATTCTGAGCTGTAAACAAGCGAACACATACTCACAACAGTAGTTGCCAATTATTTTATGACTTCACAGTTACTCCAGGTGGCTAAGCATACAGCAAACATGTACTCACAACATTATTCTGATTGTGAACAAAATGTGTTGCACTGTTAATTTAATACAGCACGTGAAAATGTGTAAATATACTTTATAGCAATTGTATTCATTTATTTTTTAAGGTTCATACTGAAAACGCAAAAAATTCTGATTATGAACTCCTATCCTTTTACTCCATAAATTTTCAAAATGCCATTCAATTATTATTACCGGTGTGTATGACCTTGCAAAGTGAAAAGGACCATGCAGAATGGTGAATAAGGAAGTGGCAAATAGGGTTGACAAATATGATCAAGGCAGCATGTTTTTTTGTTTTGTTCTTTTTAAGCAAATTTATCCACAACAAGAGTTGTGGATAAACAACAATATCACTGACTGTTCATCTCATGAATCATCCAAAGAAAAATGAGCAATAGGGAAACAACCAATGTAACCCCACACATCAGAGCTCATGCAACGATAAGAGCATCACTCCTTCGCAAGAGTTCTGCGCTCAGCTCTTTGATTTGATTTCGGAAAGTGTTCCTTATTGAAGATATGATCAAATCCGGGTTTATTTTGTTTTCTTTCTTCAAGCCGTGGAGACAATTCCCACTGTACATCATGCAAATGGAACCCTCCAAATGCTTGCACAATTCTTTCTTAGCTTATCTGCTGCAAAGCAGGCCAGGCCGGGCTTATCCACTACTATATGTTCAATATTTATAGAGAGAAACGAGCCGCAACCAATGCTTTCCCCCCCATTTCAGTTCCTGATAAAAAAGAAACAATGTGACAGACCATGAGGCTCTCATCAAACTCTGTTTTATCAAGAGAGACCACTGACCAATTGAGTGAACTGACCCCTGTTGCCCTGGATTTATAACCTTATGAATACAAATTCAGGATACAGTCATGGTCTCTCAACACACCACCTGAATTCCTCATGCCACATTCCCTAAAAATAATCGAAACATGTTCACAATGGCTATATAGACTACCAGGTTCAGGTCAAGTGGTAGTAAGAAATCTTCATGCACTTAGGATCAGGTGTTTCCATATACATGTCTATGGACCATCTGCAAAGCCCTGCCACCCTTCCAGGCCACAGACCTGCTTAAAAGAAACCTGATATGTAAAAAAGAAATACTGAACAATATCCCCTCTCTAGAACACAATCGCAGCTCTGGGAGCCTGACCAGCTCTTCTCAAAGAGTACTACTGAAATCCTGCCCAGACAGATGCAGCATGAGTGTGTGAGTGAAAAACATTGAAAAAGAATTCAATTAGGAGAGAGAATGAGTGAGAAAGAGGCTTAGCTTCTACAGTCGTGTAAAACACTGCCATATAAATGCCGCAAATTGCGTGCCAATGTTTCATGCTGGGGAAATACTGGGAATTAGACCATAGGACCATAGGATCACAGATGAATTCACTTGGATGAAATGTTTTTTTTACATAAGGCTTTTGAAAAATAAAACACACTCTATATTTTGTGATGACCTGTGGGGATGAAACCGTTTATAAACATTCATTGTGAATGATTAACTGCCCTTCTGTGTCATTATTTCCAATTCAGTAAACACAGCGTGAGCTATGATGTCTAATTCACAAACAAGTGACTCTTACTGAGTGGTTCTTTTGAGTGAAAAAGAATATGCCACAAAAAAGCCATTAAATATTATATATTTTTATCAAATCAAATGTTGGGTTTGTAAGTATTCAGACCCTTTGCTCAGTATTTAGTAGAAGCACCCTTTTGATCTAATACAGCCATGAGTCTTTTTGGGAA
>JAUMHE010000075.1:12327602-12342753 GCA_032359235.1 Enteromius mattozi
ACACAGCTGGACTCAAATGAAGGTGTAGAACCATCTCAAGGATGATCAGAAGAAATGGACAGCACCAGAGTTAAATACATGAGTATCACAGCAAAGGGTCTGAATACTTAGGACCATGTGATATTTCAGTTCTTCTTTTTTAATAAATCTGCAAAAATGTCAACAATTCTGTGTTTTTCTGTCAGTATGGGGTGCTGTGTGTACATTTATGAGGAAAAAAAAATGTAATCACATAAATGATTTTAGCAAATGGTTGCAATATAACAAAGAGTGAAAAATTTAAGGGGGTCTGAATACTTTCCGTACCCACTGTATATCTAGAGATATATAACCCCCAGTTCATATAATTTGAATTAGAGACTTGAACAAAATCAATTAATTCATTAAATAATAAAAATGTAAAATGGTAAAACATTTCAAGTAAATACTTCAGGTGAAAGGGGTTACGCTGACAAGTTCAAAAATCCTTGATTTAAGTCATCATAATTTATATACTAAAATAACATTTTATGACAGTGCACAGTATGATTGAAAGCTAATTTAAGAAGCTACGGACTGAAGCACTTATGAACAACCATCTTTTTCCAGCAATTTATCCCCTACTAAAATGCAATTTGTCACCTAAAAAGTAATTTCCCTCCTGAATGTGCCCAGTGGCTCTCTAGTAATTATTATGTCTGGTGTCCTGCATGTATAAGGTGAGATGACTGCAGGTCTCAGACAAATTTGCAGAAAGAATTAAGAAGTCATGACTAGGCCTACACAGAATTGCACAGAAAACAGTGCTTATTTAAATCATTTTGGCTAGTCTAATCATGTTTGATTACTACAGCCAGCAAGACTTTAGTACTCTCAGCTGCATTTAACTTATTTTCCCATATGCAAATCAGTAGTTGTGCACATTTGCTCCAAAATCAGTGCAGAAATTTTTTTTAAAAAACAGTCCGCCTGGGCCTAGTTATGGCCCAGAGAGCTCTCTCTCTCTCTCTCCTTCCCTTTCTGCAGGGGGCCCGTGGCTGGCTTACGGAGCATCTCTGTTGAGAATTGATTTCCATCATCCCTCTACAGCAGAAGGCTCAGGTCACATCCCAGCCTGCCCGAGCAAGATAACGGCAAATAAAGTGAGAGCAAGTCGCCTGGAAATGAATGAAAAAAAAAAAAACTGTGATATTGCCTCAAATTGACCAGTTCCATACCAAAGCTGTAGCTGTTTGCAAACGGACAGTGTCTGCGGAGAACAGAGCTTAGTCTTTTTTCCTCCTACTTATGTAGAGCGATGTTGTTTGTCTACATATTCCCAAACATATGAGCTCTTTCTCTCTCTCTGAGGCATTCCATCTGATTATGAGTACTTTGCAATCTGCGACAGTTTGATTGATGCTCCACCTCCATGAGCGGAATTTTGAGCAGCGCCTCCTTGGAGCAGCCCGTTATGTGTCTGCAAGCCGGTAACCTTGAATTTATGTTTCCACGGCAACAGAGCTGGTCATGCATTATGGATTATCATTGAAATTCTACACCACCTACCTAACATAATAATGGGGGCTTCAGACTTAATCAAATCAGCTATTCTGTGTGAGTGTGTGTGCCTATGAGTGATTGTATATCATTCATAAGATTGCTATATGAATGTATGTTTACTTATGTTTGTGTTAGCAGCACAGTTTTTGTCTCTGTTTCAATGTATATATGCTGATGGTCTTTCCATATGATGCAAAGACGAGGTGGAAGATAGTGGAAACATCTCTGATTGCTCAGAATGTGTTTGACATGTGAAATGTGAAAATTTTGTGTCAAAGAGTCTAGAACTGTCCTGCTCTGTAGAGAAAGAGTACTTTGGGTATTTTTTTTAGTGTGGCTGTTTATGTGGTCAATGCAGAGATCAGAAAACACATCCAACCCATCTATCATAGCCTAAATTCCATTACCTTCTCTCAGTCTCATCAACGTCTCAGTGTTTTGTTTATAGCTCTTGCTACTGTCCAGATTCATGATAGCAATATGCTGATTTACATCATAAGGAAGTAGTAACATCCTCATGGCAGCATCATACAGGCTTCCTTGTAATATATGATCTTAGGAACATAAATGGTGCTTCTTTAACTTTTTAGACACTTCATCTCCCATGGATTGATTTTAGTTTTTTGAAAACAAACAGCTTTTTTATATAAAGGGCACACTAAAACTGTTTTGAAAACTGTTTTCCTATGGCCTCATGATTTATATTTGCTGCTTTTCAATGGCATTTTATATGCAAAGCAAAGCAAAGCAAAACAAAACATGGCTTATTTGGTAAATCTATTTTATGAAACAGGCCCCTGGTCCCAAGAGTGTGGCATCAAACAATTTTTGCAAAACCAAAACCAGTTTTTAAATGCAATAAATAATTTAAAATGTGGTGGAGAACTGAGAAAGAAAAAAACCCCTGTGATACAAGTGTCTGCTGTTTGACATTGTTGTTAGACATAAATGCATGACAGGAGAGTGTGAAAAACATTTTAAGAGCTTATTTTCCAAAAGTCCTCAGGGCTAAAATTGTCTATAGTTGTAGAAACCAAAAGTACGTCCAACAACCATGTCCAAATAACAGTTATTTTCACCTTGTTACTCTTTTGTAAAGAAAATTGCAGTGTTGTACATTCTCAATAATCTAGCGGAGATGCTGAGTCACTGAATTTGCACAAGGGTCAATACGGCTATGATATAAATACAGATTTACACATCCTGGTTTGATCGCTTCATCCTTGCTTAAAGGCTGTAATTACTTTAATGTGCTTTAGTGTACCATATTGAGTAACATACAGCAAGCTTAATCTTCCTCTGCTAGGCCTAAATTAACACTGTGAATCAATGTAAGAAGAACAGTGGGTCTTTGCTGTCTCTCTGTGAAGGCTCCTCTATTGTTCTGTCACACTATTGACAATGAATCAAACAGCGGGGTTCATTACGGAGGCATGGAGACAAAAGACGGAGGTGTTATAACTTCATAATTAAGAACTGGAAGCCATCTGACAGAACGGGATGACGTAACCCCAAGAAACCAAAGCTGTGCAGTCTATGATTTATAGCTCACGTACCAAAGTGCAACACAGAATTTACATAGGACATGTTTAGAGTCGCAGGGACTCTAACAGTTCCATTAATTAACACAAACCTTTAATTAATCGCTGTATTCATATTTAAAGTAGCTTGTTCCTGTCTGATAGAAGTGTACCACCCTTTTAGCATTTGTCTACAGAAACTGCTTAATGACAAATACAATATTAATGTGCAAAGACAATTTGTAAGATAATGACTACAATATGACAGCTGAGGTTTGGGAGGGAGTGCGTGGGACTTTGATGCCTGATTAAGCAACTATATCAGTCCCTGTCTCTCGCCTGTCAAGAGACGCTCTCATAGATTCCATTATAAACAGTGTGGGTAGATAAGGCCAGATCTGCTGCGAGAGCCAGTCTGTGTAAAAACACACCAGGCTCTGGTCAAAGAACAGACAAACAAACTCGTTTCTGTTTTAGAATTAAAATAGAATAATGTCACTAAGAATATACTTACGATTAAAGTCAAATGTGGCTGTTATCATACAGACACTTTCTATATAGTAAAGGCAGATTATATAAAATGCTGCATTTCACTTGTTTTGTAACATTAAAAGATAACTTTGTTTTTACTGAGTCCTTGTTACATGTTACATGTTCTTGCTATTATAATAACAATAAATCATGCATAATGCAAGTAATCCTAAATCAAAACCTAATCCTAACCCAACGCTATCGCGCGACCAGGTCATACAACTTCACTCGTAAGACTTGTCTAGACCGCAGTGACAGGTAAGTTTAGGTCCAGGGTTAGTTGGAGGTGATTCAAACAAATTCATACAAATTGTGCAACTTGTAAAATATGTACAATAAGCAAAAATTGTATGAATTTTTACATGGTTGTACAAATTATACAGATTAGGTATATAGTAAAATATGTACATATTGCAGTGAGACTGTGCATGTTGTTAATTAATATAACTCAGTACTTAAATATATAATTAAACTTTAACAACGAACCTTAAAATGAAGTGTTATATTAACCAAAAATTATAATGGTTCTAAGTGTTCCTACATTAAGTGATACTAAGTACTCCTCCTGGTATTGGAAGCGCTGGAAGGATTGTTTGTACATTTTTTAAATAGTGTTGTATATTTATGTTTGCATTGTCTTGTGTTTTGTTACTTTTGTAGATATGGACCTAAGAGTCTGAAATAAAGGAATGATGATGATGATGATGATGAAGATGTCCTGTTTACTGCTGGGGAACAAAATACCCCAGCTCCTGCCTGTCTTCAAACCAGGAGCGACCGGATAAGAGACCAGCAAAATACTTTAGGCCAGTTTAGGCTGTTTTTATCAGCAGGGATGGCTAGTTCTGGTAGGCTAATTCCAATGCCTAGTATACTTGCAAGTCTAAAGCGAGACTCAGCTGTAACCACAGTGACTGCTAGATTGTTCTTTGATTCTGAAAATATAGATTTTAGAGACCATTTAAGTTGACTGGTACAAATAATGTCAATACACAAGCTCAGACGTCAGTCCTGAGGGAACTGCGAGTATACAAACTGCACTTACTTCGGTACAAATGAACGAGACATTACCGTTCAGAAGATCACTGGCAGCATCTGCGTGTACAATGCGAGTGTTTTGAATCACCATTCTAAACCAGACGTACTCTTCTGAGTTTCCATCTAATTGTCAGAAAAAACACAGCAAGCCAGAACGATGAAAAAGCAGTGATTCACATATTCTGTCAAATACTGGGTGCTGTGCAAATTAAAAATTGCTTGGTCAAATGAGCTGCTCTGTCTGACTGAGGGCTACACAATTGGTGGTGACAGGTCCCGAGCAGAACATGTCAGAGCAGTAATGGCGCTAAGGTAACCAGATGGCTGGTGATGGATTTGGCTGTCTGAATCTATTCCTACAGCCCAACCGCGCTAACTACACGTTGGACTGCTGCATATTCCCCCATAATTAGCTGCACATTTCGTCTTGGCTCCTACATGACATTCAGAAAAACACCGTGCCACAGTGCTGATAGAATATTTTGGAGGTGCAAATTAAGGTTCTGACATGTCATCTCGGAGACGGGGAAAAAGATGCTGTGGCGCAGCGAAATGGTTTTAAACAGAAAGGTTCTTATTTACATACTGTGCGTACACAGCGAAATAAAAAATCAAGTCAATTCGGGGTTTGTCAGAGGAAAATTGGAAATTCCATCTGCATCATTTGAGACTCATACCGATGAGTTTGAACAGATGAGAGAAGAATACACATTCATATAAGATTAAAGAACATTAGAGTGAAAGTTCAAGAGCCAGCATTTCGCAACTATATTGAGATTAACAAAACATATAGCTATTGTTTATCTGGAATAAAAGTCTCAAATAATATTACACTGTAAATACTAGGTCTATTAATCTAAACGCTCATGCAACAGTGTAAGATGCACATCTAAAATATACAAAATGTCAGAATCTTAATTTGCACCTCCAAAATATTCTATTAGCACTGTGGCGCCCTGTTTTTCTGCCAACTATTTTACCAGAGCACTTTACTCATACCGAGAAGAGTGTCAATAACACCAACTGTTCTGTTTTCTAGTTTCTTTTATTACTTAACCGGCACTCATTCCAACCATATCCATTAACTCTCTACCCTTTTCACTTTTTGGAAAAAAAAAAAAAAAAAAAAAAATATATATATATATATATATATATAAATTATAATTAATTAATTAATGCATTTATTTACTGCATTTATTTACTTATTGCATATATATATATTTGTTACATATTAAATAAATGATACTTTTTTATTTATGCTTTATTGTTTATCAACTTTATTTTTGTATAAATAATGATATTCTGTAATGTATAAATGTTATTATTTATCAACTTTATTATTGTATAAGTAATTATATACTGTAATGTATAAAAATGATTTAGTCTATCATATATACATGCATACATGAATAAAGTCACATGCATATTTCCCTCTAATGTCACAGGCTTTTTGTGTTTATATAACATATACTAGAGTAACTCCAGTAGCTTCTGACAAAATAACTGGTTTACTTGCCCTTCAAAAACTTCACTGCTCATTTCTAATCCAGAGATTGAACACCATGTAGCCTGACACTTGTATCCTTACAAACCCCTCTCTTACTCTGCAGGCTCATGGGGTCCAGCTACTAAGCCAGGAAAAGCTCAGAACAGAGTCCCACACAGGGATGCTTATCCGCTCCTCAGGGACTGTTAGAGACACTCAGTGATCTCCATCTCTCCCTGCATCACCCTGCTGGCAGTGAGAAGGGGCTCAGGGGTGAGAGGGGAGGGGGGGCTGGTCACACATTCATGCTCTGATATTCTGCTTGTCTGGCTGTGGGGTGATTGATGACCGCAGGTTTGAAGCGGTCTGAGATTTTCTCCAGCCGTGGCTGAAGACCCTTGAGATTGTGTGGAAAAAGTGTGTAGGAATGAGATTAAGGTCTACAGCGAAAGGCCAAGATTTGATGAAATGGTTTTGGTTGACGTTGATTGTCGTCTTAAGCATCTAGGCAAAATTGATGAAACTTAAAGCAGCCTAAGGTGCTTAGTTGGTCTGTTTTGTTGGCTTTAGATTAGTTTTAGGCACATGTCAGTTGTCAACCAGGAAGATTGGCCACCTATAAGACCTGAAGACCTGTCTTAACCAACCCAAGAAACCACCTTAGGCTGTTTAAAGCAATTTTTCCCAGCAAGGACTGTTAATTAGCATAAGTTTGAACTGAAAAACACATGCAGAAATTACAATGATCTAATAGGTTGTCATGCATGATTGATCTAGCTAATGGTGTTAGAATACTCATTCAATGACGTAAGCATGTAGCAGCAGTCCTTTGACCTCACCCCTTCCATCTGCGGGGTCTCCTGGGGAAACATGGGCACTTGTGCAGAGCTTCAGCCTGTGGGAACAGACAGTCTCTGTCCCCGCTGGGTGCTAGTATTCTCTTGTGTACAAAGACACTTGAATGTTCGGTGCTACTTGCATGTTTTGGCATCACAAGTGAGTATGCAAGCTTAATATTTATCAGGTACAACAGAAAACATTCTAAAGATTATATAATTCACGTTACAAACACATAACCATCCAAATGGATGATCGTGGGAACTGGATGTCAATGTAACGTCAAAAAAGATGTTGGACCCCAAAAATGGACAGATATAAAATTTTGGTTAAAAATGAAAACTGAGTTGACGTCAAAACTCAATGTTGGCTTGACGTCAACCTCTAGCATTGGACAGATGTTGTATTTTGGTTCAAAATGAAAATCGGGTTGACGTCAAAACCCAATGTTGGCTTGACGTCAGTCTCCAACGTTGGACAGAGATTGCATTTTGGTTGAGAATGAAAATCAGGTTGACATCAAAATCCAATGTTAGCCTGACGTCAGCTTCCAACTTTGGATATTGAATATTGGCTACTTAACACCACAATTTAAAATCAACAATATATCTAAGTATAATAAAGTTAAATTGTATGGTTGTGAGTATGTCACTATGATGTTTGAAAAACACTACATTTTCAGTTACTATATACTTAAAACCAACAAAATATCAACATCAGCAACTGACAGTATTCTACGACAAATTTAATTTGGCATTAAATATTGTCTTGAGATTAAAATGTTAATCACCTGCCCAAATATAGTAACATCTTACACCACAGTTAGCCTGCTGGGCTGTTAGATGATCCATGATCTGCCTCTCTAGTCTGAAACAATGCATCAGCTATGTAATTGGCTTGGGAGCTCTTTAAGAGAGTGAACTACAAATGTGGAAGTAATGCTGTTTCACTATTGTGATTTCAAGGACCCTGGTATAGTGAAGTTTAGAGCTGTCTGTATTTCAGGATAATTTACTATGTATGAGTGTATTTTGGCACCAGGCTATTTGTTGAACACGATGTTCCCATTATTTATGCAGGCGTTCCAAACAGAGTGCACTGGCAGAGTGTTGAAAATGCCCTGGCATCACAGGCCTTCATTAATCGGTCACATCAAACCCACAGAGTACTAAAAATACATCCTCAGCATGTCACGGCAGATGAGAAGCCAAATGGAAGCGCTTAATCATAGAAAAGTTTATTGGCCAGTTTCATGACTGTGAATACAGTCGCATTTGCTTTTTCTGTTCATAAAACCACAGTGGTCAGAAAACATTTGTTTGAATTAAGCAGTCATTTGTGACACAATAATGAGATTAATGCCAATTTGCCCCAGATTTGCCATGAAAACGGCTCTTATTTTGATAACCTGAAAGCAATGCATGAGAAATGAACAGATTAGGAGAAAATGGGAAAATAGGGTGATTCAGGCTTTTTGATTGAAAAATGGTGGACAGCAACAATTTATAAGGAAGAATTGATCCATAACATTTTTAAGGCAGGGCTCAATGAAATATTGAGCAAATTCAGATATGTGACAGCCATGATAAAATGAGTTATGCACTGATAACACAAGGTGAGTGAAGCATATCTGAAATCACTGTTATTAACTGCAATACACTCATTCCACATTCTACAGGACTGGCTGTAACATATAACTAGCAGCTGTTTGGTATTTAGGTACAAATTATATCATAAGTGTATGAATGCAAATCAGAAAGCCTACATGAAAGCTTATGTTTCTCAGATTTTACTAGTTTTCACACACAATTCTATCTACGTGAGGCAGCTGGGAGACCCTGCCGTCAATTAGCCCTGGCAGTGTTCAGCTCTGGCCTGCCTGTGAAGAACGAGGCTGCGCAGGCCACACGTATCTGCTGTGTGACAGGAGCCTGGCAGCGAGAAGGCTCAGTTGGCAAAGACGGTTGGCATGGCAGTGGCACAATCCCCTCTTGGCTGTCTGGTGTTGTCTGTGTGCCAGCTCTGAGCTTTGCCCCAGAGACACCCAGAGGAGACAACCGTCCCAGAGCTTGCTATACAGCTAATGGAGACACATCTCCGATAGCCATCTTTCTGACGGGAATCAGTTCTATCCTTCAGAGATCTGGGAGGTGAGGTAACATAATCCTAAGTGATCTGAACATAACTCAAATGTATATGTTAAGGCTGGCTCGTACTGGCTCAAGAAAAATGGAAACATTTCAAACATTATCAAGTTGGCTAGGTTTCAGAACGATGGGAAACTGGCATGTTCACACTGCCCAGACAATCCAAGAGGGTTAACACAAGGATCCAACAAAATACAGCAAACACTGGTTTTAGTGGGTCCTATGATTTCAATGGTGTGAAAAATGCAGAATCGAGTCAATTTATTTGCCAAATTGTGGATAAATTAATTGAAAAATTTTATAAAAACAAAACTAAATTTGAAGTGAAAAAAATAACATTTCATAGGGCCTTTTTTGTTTAATTAAATACTGTTAAACTGTATACGTTTCATCAATTAATTAGACAAGCTTTTTTGATTAATAAAATAAATTTAAAAAATAGAAACTGTAAAAATTAAAATGGTAAAAGTGGAAATAAAAATAAAAATGGATTTAATAGGGGCTCTATTATAGGTAAGGATGCGAACATATTAAAGTCATGTTGTAGCAAAGTAATGACAAAAACTTTAATTATTATTATTATTTTTTTAAGTTTAAGTTTTGTTTTTTTTAGCATTATTGCTTTTGTGTGTATCAGCTGTTAATTGGATAAAGAAAGGGGCTAGATTTTAGTGACCTAAATGACTGGAGAAGTCTGACATACGTCATAAAATTGCATAATAAATATTCAGGATTAAAATTCCATAGCTGTAATTTTGTATGAATTAATAAAAAAAAAACAAAAAAACAATCATGTTAAATTTCACAAGTAAATTTGTGTATCACCCTATATTGTAAAGTATAAGAAACTGATTTTAAGATACACACATTCCATTTAACAGTTAAGTTAGGGTAAAGGTAATCTAAACATATAAATAGAGAAAATGAGCATGCATGAATAAATATATATTATTGTTACCAAAAAAAAATGCTGGAAAACATTTAGAATGAATGCTGCTGATATCAATATACTGAGCATCCCTTGTGTTTTCTGGCATCTGTTGGGCTAGTGCGTACTTTATCTTTTATAGTACTAGCTAATGTATATACAGTAGTAAAATGGTCCATTTATATACATATGACATTAATTTTGGTCAAACCTGGGCCTAGTATCAAAATCTGCAAGTAGAGCAGGGCAAAATAATCAAGACAAGTGAGCACTCAAAACACACACATACACACGTCTGTACAGGGTGACCCAGCCCGTGCTTTGCGACACACGACACTTTTCTTTTGCTTTTAAAGAAGAAAAGAGGGTGGATGCAGAGCAGCAGCAACCGAGGGAGAGCGAGAGAAAGAGAAAACCACAAAGCGTCCTTTATCTGCCTCTGGATTGTACAAACACTGCTTGCCCCCGCCGAGGCTCCACTCCTCTGGGGTGTGGTTAACCTCTCTGGGTTACCCACCGACCGACTCTCTAATAAGCATCTCACAAAAGCCTGGACTGTCCAAAGGGGAGGAGAAGAAAGAGCGAGAGAGGGAGAACAGGGGAAAGAGCTAAAGGGAGGGGTAGAGGGGCAGATGCCAGACACAGAGAGAGGAGCAGATGGGGCTTGATGAATCCTGAAAGGAAGGAATTGAAACCCGCTGAAGTTGCCAAAGCGGCCAGCCACAATTATCGCTGCGCCTTTGGGTTCATTGTCAATTAGAGTGGCGGTTGCGCCGAGCAGCAGCTGTGGCAGATGGCGAGCTTCCAGGAGGAGGAGGAGGAGGAGGCAGAGAGAGGAGATGGGACCTGGGCCATCCCCCTCGAGGCACTCGCTCTCTCGTACTCTTTCTCTCAGATAACATAGTGGTGATTTTGAAGGCCTGTAGGCCTCATATCAGAGTTACAAGCTCTCTCGTCCTCCCCTCGAGACTGAAAACCCACTCCCTTTACCTGGCACCTGCTGGGTCACAGAGTGAGCCATATTTAAAATGTGCTAGCTACAGTTTGCACGTTCACCATTGCGGCATTTTACAGTAGCTTATGTAGCTTTTATGTACTAAGCAGTGCAAACATGCAATGTGACGAAACCAGGATTAAAGGGACAGTTCACTCAAAAAAGAAAACTCTGTCATTATTTACTTACCTCTACGTTGTCCTAAATCTGTATGCTGTTATTTTTTCCATGGAACACAGAAGGAGAATTCAGAAGGCAAGTAACAAGACACATTTAAATAGTGATTGAATGACAAAGAGTGTGTAATTAGGAATAAATAAGCTTCAAATGAATAAATATCAAATGCTCTGAAGCTATAAAATTTTTATTCATGAGGAAAGTACTGAATTTGAAGTCATCATGTGAATGAATCACAATAAACTAGACTGAATCTGGATTAAATGAAAGGAATCAAACTGGATTAATTTATTCACTAAATCAAACTTAACTGGACCAGTTCACTAAATTGAACAGAAATGGAATAACTGGTTCACTGGATCAAATCGAAATGGATCAGCTGGTTCACTGAATCAAAGTGAACAGGGTTTATAGAATTAAATAGTACTGAATCTGATGGTTCATGAATTGAACCAAAAAAGATTAATTAATTAATTGAATCAAACTGAACTGGATTAAACAATTCAGTGTGAACTGAACAGAAACTGAATTGAACAAACTGAATCAACTAACGTGAACTGGATCAAATGGTGCACCGGACTGAATAAAACAGAATCAGTTGGTTTACTGAATTGAATTAAACTGCATCAACTGCTCTAAAAAAGTTTATGCCCAAATCAGATCAATTCAGTTAGAGAGTTTGACTGATCAAATCAGTGATCCAGATCTCAAGTTGACAGCTAAAATTATAATTGTATAACTTAAAATTCCAGTGGCCTTACAAGAGTTGAAATACAAACCACAATTCATATTTCCTTCTTTTATGCCTATTTGGAGCTTAGAGTTGTGGTCACTATAAACTGGGATTGTGAAGGAAGATGAAACCAATGGGAAATTGCCCCTTTTGTGTTCCACAAAATAAAAAACAGCATGCCTTCTGGAAGAGCATTAGGATGAGTGCAGTTGAGAGAAAGTTTCATTTTGGATTAACAATTCCTTAAAAAAAAAAAAAAAAAGGCCAGGGCAATTTGTGCTTATTGTATAAACAAGCACAATTGCTACGTATATGCTTTAACAACTAGAATGCAAAATCTATATTTTTAAAATATAAGATATTACATTTCTGCTTGATTACATCAAAATATTATGTTATAATTCTTGAAGCGTGTGTTGCCTTGGACACAGAGAACTGCTGAGACACTTTTTACAGCCAGGCACAAACTTCCAATTCAGTTATCTATAAATATACCTTTTTTTAACTGCAGATGCAGCCATTAAATATTTTCCAGCAAACCATCTCGGTCTCGCAGCACAAGCACAGATTGTGCTTTCCTGCAGACCGCTGCGGCGGAAGGCGGTGGACTGAGGAGCATGTATTGTGCTGGGGTGGAATAAGGTTGAATCAGCTGAATTGGTAATGCATTGAATCAGCTTTGCTCTGCAGTGAGTCCTACTGTGGGGATTTGAGTCTTGACTCCCACAGAGTGAATGCTGAAGCACTGCTGCTCTCCCCTATAACCCTGCCACCTCTACGCTCTATAGCTCTTATTCATCACACACTCTGAGTGTGTGTGTGTGTGTTTGTGTGGGAGAAAAAGAAAAAGCAAGAGATTGTACATGCAGGTTTGCTGAAAGACTATGTTCATACTAGGGTGTAAATCAATTAAAAATGTGAATTAATTACATGATATGCCAATTAATTAATTAAAAGAATCATAATTAATCACATATGCACCAGTGTTCAAAGTTTGGGGTCTTTTTTACGGAAAGAAATTAATACTTTTATTCAGCAAGGACACAAAAAAATTTGTCAAAAGTCACAGTGGAGACGTTTAATGTTACAAAAGATTTATATTTCAATTAAATGTACAACAGTTTCCACAAAAATGTTAAATTGCATACATTTTAAACATTGGTAAGAAATTTTTGTCAAGCAACAAATCACTATAATAATTTCATGTCATTTCACAGTCTGGAGTAATGACTGCTGAAAATTTAGCTTTGCCATCAAATAAATAAATAATATATATATATATATATATATATATATATATATAAACATTTTTTTTACTTTTTTTTTTTACCAATCCCAAATATAAAGATTATTCTATGGCTACATTATTGTGGTAGTTAAAATCAATGAACAGAAAGTCTACATACTTTTATTTGTTTAATTTCAATCATTAAAGAAGACAAAACTGGTCTACAATCCAAATCTATTTTATAATCAGGTAAAGAATGCGTTGTATTGCACAGTCCAAAGTTTTAAAGTTGTTGGACCATGTACACATGTAGACCAAACAAAGTCATCTTCACATTTTTAAAACGGCGACATTAATTAAAAGTTCATTCTGTTGAACAAAGCATGTTTTTTGAACTTCTTTTAAAAAACTGGAAAAGATCACAGTGATTAAAATATGTCTACTTAGTTCATGTTTACATAGAAAAACATTATAAAACAGCACTTTAGAAAGCAAAAACACACTTAAATTCCAGCCCTTGAGGGCATCATATATCACATTAATATTTAAACTTTTATATATGTTCATGTTTATCTCTAAACACTACATGTTTAGATGTCTTTGAATCATCGTATATGCAGTTTAAAGCA
Source organism: Enteromius mattozi (assembly GCA_032359235.1). NCBI lineage: Eukaryota > Metazoa > Chordata > Actinopteri > Cypriniformes > Cyprinidae > Enteromius > Enteromius mattozi. The sequence continues at coordinate 12,341,372 of JAUMHE010000075.1, forward strand.
CAGGCTCCCACTCTGCTGGTATTAAGCCCCTCGGCCCCCGCCTGTAGATGGGAGTGTGCCCTGCTGCTGCTCGAGCCTGCAGGGGCCCATACAAACACACACACATGCACACCCTCCACTTTAAGTTTCCACAGTGACGCCTGCACAGCGCTCCCCCTCACCTCTCTCCCTTCCCCTGCTTTGTCATGCTGTTTCTTTGGGAGCAGGGCAGCTGATAGAGGGGAGGGTGCGTGGGTGACGGAGCAGCACTAAGGCTGGGTGGGGGTCAAACCCTCCATCTGCTCATGAGAAGCTCACAGGTCATGGCTCACAACAATGGCCATTAGCAATGCTGACAGGCGGGTCAGGAGGCCTCATCGCCATGGAGACCAGGGCAATGTGGGCCGAGGGGTCTCACTTTAGCCACTGCTATGCAGACATATGACTGGACTCTTTTCATTAGCACAAGAAAGTGAGGTGTAAACTTTTCTTGGGACCTCTGTCTGAACGTCCTCTTCCTACTACAGCCAGATGGTCAAAACAAATTTAGTTTAGGATTCAAGTTTAAAGTCTGATGAAGAGAAATTACAGACAGTTTGACAGTTGATTATTATTGATGGTGCAAAAGTTTGTCTGTTATATAAATTGTGATGATTGAGGCTCTGATTTTAAGTAAGGCCAAAAAAAAAACAAAAAACAAAAAAAAAACACTACGGCAGTGGTTCTAAACTGGTTTTGAAAAAGAACACAGATTTAACTTTAGACATAACATGAAACATAGCATGAAAATGTATCCATGGGTCCAAAAATATGCTAAATTATTAACATAAGACAAATAGGAATATTTACAATAAAGGTCTGGTAAGCATGAGTGATCTCATGCTCTTAACTAGCGTTAATATTGTTAATGAAAGCTAAAAATGTAAAATAATATAAAGTAAAATAAAACTGATTGGAAAACAACTCTAAAACATGACTGTAAACCTGTAAAAAAAACTAAATGTTTTAGATAGTATATTGGTATATGCATGATATATTACAAAATATAAAACATTTACAACCCATCTAAAACATTAAATCGTCACTAGATATACAATCAGACTGAGCAATGACATTTAATGCCATTAAACAATTTTAAATAATACCGCTTAGCACATCTGCAGCAGTTCTAAAAACTAAAACTGAAATCTAAATAAACTGAAATTAATCAAATTAAACATTTTTTTGATCATGGTTTGTCACAAAACCTGTCCATCCTGGCACATGGCCTTAAGTTCAGCTGAAAATAATAATTCTGTCATTATTTGCTCACTCTCATGTTGTTTCAAATCAGTTCTTTTTGAGAAACATAAATATTTTGTTCATGCAATAAAAGTCAATGGTAACCAAAATGGATCACAGAT
>JAUMHE010000075.1:12356026-12382900 GCA_032359235.1 Enteromius mattozi
TGGGCAAGTGTACCTCGGAACAGAAGCTGTTTTACCAAAAGCTGTAATACCAAATATTTATTTGATTTAGTTAATAGTATTTGGTAAAGCTAATAGGACTAGGTGTTTCAATCCCTTTAGTAGGAAGCTCTTAATAGCAGTCGATATGGAGTGGTTAAAAAGAGGGTAAGGTATGTCATTGGGGTCATCAGGTGGGCACCCTACTTCATCGACGTTTTGTTGATTAAAGCCCACAACGTCTCCAGAAGGCTCAACGGTGTACCCAGCGTCCCAGGTACACCCCGTTCCATGCCATACCCTCTATTTCCCTGATGGACTCTGCATGGCAGGGGCATCCTTCTCCCTGAGTCAGGCTTAAGCCTGACCGCATACCATCTGTCTCTACCTTGCTGCCCAAATGGGGTCTTTGCGCTTAATCCAGAGCCAGTTACTGCTTTTTTCAGCAATACTTGATATGGACTTGATGGCCTGTTGGAGAGAGCAACCCTTCACCCCTATTTTTCTCAGCAAACTGGTGGTAGATGTTGCAACAAACCCCCTGCATCCCACCTCTACTGGGAAGATGCTAATCTTCCAGCCATTCTGGGATGCTTCAGCTACCAGGTCAAAATATATTTGTTCTTTTTCCTCTCATAAGCCTCTTCAACCCCTTCTTCCCATGGTACTGTTAATTCCACAACAAATGCCAGCTTTGTTGTTGAAGACCACAGGACCATATCTGGCTGGAGAGTTGTAATCACTATCTCTGGGGGAAACACAAGAAATTAATAGAAGTTAACTGATAAATTAAATCTATTTATGGCATTATTTTTGAAAGCATCCTCATTTTACAGCATTTTTACACGAGTGTCTAAAACTTTGAACAGTACTGTAGCATTGCAAGTAGATTTTTTTTAAGCATCTTGGAGACGTTGCCACAGTTCTTCTGGATTTAGTCTGTCTCAGTTTGTTCTGTTACTTCATGTCATTCAGGCATTGACTGGATGATGATCAGATCAGATCTCTGTGTGGAGCACTGGCTGTTGTCAGACCCCTTGTGCAGACAATAATCTCACTGCATTATTACAATTAATGACAAAAATAATGTTTGGAAATGTAAATTAACACGCTACCGCAAAAGATATGATCGACTTAAAACCATTTTTTGTTGGTGAAAATACTAGTGGCCTAAGACTTTTCACAGTACTGTATATAAAAAACACGGCCATAAGTTTGGAATAATTGATTAAGTGTCTTATGCACATCAAGGTTAGTACAGTAAATAAAGGAAAAATACTAATGTAAAATATGACAATTTAATTTTAAGTTTTATATTTTAATATGTTTTAAATGTTCATTTATTGCTCTGGTTGAAAGCTGAATATTCTGCAGCCATTACTACATTCAATGTCGCATGATCTTTCTATATTGTTATTTCTATATTATACTTCTATTTAATATAAAATGTTTTTGTGGATACCATTCTATCTATTTATCTATCTATCTGTCTGTCTATCTACAGTCTATCTACAGTATCTATCTATCCATCCATCCATCCACCAAAAATATACAGGTGAAATAAATGCCTTTTTTGATACATTGTACTATTTTCAAATTGTACTGTTCAACCACACATCCAGAAACTTTCAACTTCCTAATGCTAGAACACACTGAACACCCTCACAGCTTCAAAAACCTCCTGTATGTCTTTTTCAGTGTGTTTGAATGTGCTGTAAAGGTCATTTCCTCCTCTCTCTGTGGGTTCTGAGAGAGAGGAGCCTATGTTCCGCTGCATGACATTTAACGCATCTGCCTGCGTGTGCCGTCTTCCACAACCTATCCATCAGCACGCTACATTAATGAAGGTGGCCTTCGTGTCCCCATCACAGGCATAAAACATCGCCTCTAAACCTACATTTGAATATGGAAAATAAATATTGGTTTTATTATCAGTATAATTGTTATTTATGAACTGGCGAGCACCGTCGCATGAGAAGATGTGGAGATGAAGGAAGAGCTGTTACGCTGGGGTGATAATGCCGTTCAGGGTGTACAATGACAGCAGTAGATCAATAGGCCATGTGGGTCTTCAGGCTCTTGGGATGGATAAGAGAGCAAGCAGTCATAACTCTTTTTTGTAATGATGCTAGATTTTTAATAAGTAAAAAACTAAATACATAAATAAAAAAACATCAAATACTTTTGATCAGACAGTAAAAAGTAAAGCATTAAATATTTATAATTATTTATGATTTAATGACAAAAGCATTATTTTTCAAATAAATGCTATCCTTCGAGCCTTATCTTGAATTTTTTTATAATAAATGTTCCTTGAGCAGCAAATCAGCATATTAGAAAGATTTCTGAAGGATCATGTGACTGGAGTAATGGCCTATCATACAAATAAATGACATTATAACACTGCAAAAAAATGCTTTTGTAGTTAAGATTTTTGTTGTTTCCAGTCAAAATATCTAAAAATCCTTATTAATTTTTTTAAGAATATATTTTTTCCTTGACAAGTAAAAATTATTGTCCTGTTTTCAGAAATATATGTTTGATATAAAATAATCTTCCAACAGGGTAAGTAAAATAATTCTATTTCAAACAAAAAAACCCATTATTTTCCTTAACGCACTGGCAGATTATTTAGTTTCAAGCAAAAACTCACTTAATTTTTCTGAAAACAAGACAATATTTTTTACTTCTTGATTTTACTTCATGGTTTAGTTTTTTTTTTTTTTTTTGCAGTGTATAAAACATATATAAAAGAAGATAACAGTTATTTTCATTTGTGATAATGTTTCACAATGGTACAGTGTTTACTGTATTTTTGATCAAATAAATGCAGCTTTGGTGTACACATATGAATACATATTCTGCTAAAAAAATAACATAGCATAACATAAAATAACATTCTTAACTGTTTCTTTAATTTTAAACAGTCTTCACTAAATCTTCTGAACCAAAAAAAAAAATTACAATAAAACAAAAACAAACTGAACTGATGTAAAGAGTCACAACAAGAGTGTCCTTTCCTAGTTGCTATAAAGGAGAAAGGGTGATAGCCACTTTCTTCCGAGCAGTGAAATTGAGCTCCTGATGAGGCGTTAAGCTCCTCAGTTCAGGAGTGATTTATTCTAATGGGCAGCCGGGGACCTGATTGCGCAGCAAAGGTGTGGGTCAGTGCTTCTGCAAATGAGAGGCGAAACTGGGCACATTCACGCTGCTTGAGCTCACGAACAGCACCAATCCTCACTTGAGTGAATGAACATTGATCTACAAACAGCTTTTTGGATATATAACAAGGTAAAACAATCACCAGAGACTGTGATCACCATGTCAAATGCAATTGCCGCCATTAAATGTGACTGGGGATCAAGTCTAGTGGCGCTAAACGGCACTTTCTTCAGAGACCTGTCGGAGAGCCTGAGGGTGATGTCGCAATAGTTAACTCAATCACATAGTCAGCTCCATGTGAGTATTAGTCATCCCTAGTCAACTAGATATGCAGTGGAGTCGATGACGGATCAAGCAGGTATGATAACATAAACAATAACTTCAGTATATAACAATACAATACAAGGTAACATAGTTAAATCCAATTTCTGGCCCAAATATACTGTATAACACATAAACACAAGCCTTCAATCCGATAGGCAAAGATAACGGGACATCATAATCACATTTCCCCCACAAGGTGAAAGATTATATGAAACACGGCACAGTCTAGGACAGGCACTTTGGCATTCTACACCATGCCATCGATCTGTCATTGCCATCATTTCCTGCCTTAACAAGCAGAGGCAGTGTTCCAGGTTATTTATGTAACCCCCGTTGGGAGAAGACCTATTGATTTATTTACTCAGCTCAAACCAAGGATGCATTCCGTGCTCCGCTCCTGCCGGAGAACACAGGTAGGTAGTGGAACACGATTTATGGAATGCCCTTTGAAATGAGCTTTGAATAATTTTTAATCTCATTTGTAGACGGGGGCAATATCTCTCACGTAGAGCATGAGACAGGCTCTGATGACTGTCTATTTGTGCTCTTCTTTCAGAATTTCGGCAGACGGAAGTGACCGAGTGACCTGACTGGGATTGATTTAGCTACTGATTTGAAAATTAACTTCGGAGGGAGAGAGAGAGAGACAAAGGGAGAGTGCAAGAAGGGAGAATAAAGAGTGAATTATTAAGAGCAGATGAAGGAAAATGAGAGTGAATGTATAGCTATAGTTCAAAAATAGGCTGTGATATAATACACTGAATGAATAGAGAGAGAAAAAGAGACCTGACCCTATTATTTCAATGACAACTTATGAAAATTGATATAGGTGATGATGTTGTTATGTCTTTTCTTTCTTGTTAAATGAGAAAAATTTACCCAAAATTATTAGATATTAAATAATAAGTTATTCTAAATGACATAATAATGATAATATTTAGTGTTCAGTCAAATGATAAAAAAGTGTTGTATAATATTTGTTTTGTACATGTTATGTTTATATATTAAATATATTTATTTAACTATCATATAAATTATATAAATATATATAGACATGTAAATACATGTAAATATAATACATGTACAATCCATAAATATTTTCAAAATATATACTGTATGTGTGTGTATTTATATATACATAATAAATATACACAGAATATTTTGTATTTGATTAATCACGATTAATTGTTTGACAGCACTAATAATATCATTTACATCTTCATAAAGCAAGTTCAGCAGCTTTACTGTCAATTAACATTCATAAATATTTTTATTTTTCTTTTTTCTTGATTTTATCTATTATATAACATATTCATCCCATCAAAATACACAGGTTTTTATTTGACCAGGTGGCTACATATATACCAAGTTTAAAATATCCCGACATGCATTTCATTAATGTAACCTAAGATTGATATAGCTTTCAATTTATTGCCACTAAAGACATTTTCATTCTAAAAGTAAGTTTAAAATCTGTATTTTAAACATCACCTTCACAAAATGGAAAACGTGCCTGTTTTATAGAATGACTCTTTATTTAAGCATACTAAGATGAACGGCCACAGTGACAATCTTTGATGGATCAGGGGCACAGGGAAGAGGAGCAGAGAGACGACTGTGAAGAAGCTGTAATTCAATAAGCCAATTTTCAGGGCCCGGCCCCTGCAGAGATGTCAGACTGTGAGGAGAGAGAGAGAGAGAGAGCGTGTCTGCCCATTCCATTCGCTCTATAGAAGACGACACACATTTACACTCATCTTGTCCTCGCAGGCCTCAGGGACACACAGTATGCCAGAACAGGTGTACCCACATCTGGATACTTAATGCACATGAGTAGCTAATGCATCATGTGCCAATGGCCATTTTAACAGCATCAGTATTTTTGGTTAAATATATGAATGCATAATGAAAAGTGGATACGCAGTAACAGAAGTTGGGCCAGACATAGAGAAGGAATTAATAAAAGAGCTCAGCAAACTGTTTGAAACTATGAGTCACAACCTGGTTAAATGCTTAGCCAAATCCAGAATCCATCCTAAATCTCTCTTTATCTATGCAAAGAGATTAAACATTCATTCTAAACTCCTTGCCAAGCCAGCCAAGTCTTATTGGCTTCAGCATGTGGTTAGCGTATATATTGGCATGCCGTTTTTTCCAGTGAAATAAGTAGTAGTCATTTTTTTTTCCCCAAAATGTCATGAACCATCAGACCTATTCCTTGGAATTCTTATATTCGCCACATGACTTCATGAAACGTGGACATCCCAGATCACACAAGAAACCTAAGCTTGTGTTTAGCGTCCGAGAAACGCAACCAATGAATCAACAGAAATATGCCATCATAGAATCATAAACAGCTTTAACATGCTCCAGAAAATCCTGCAACCAAACCAGCATGTGTTTCTGTCAGTCTTTCCAGTTATATGTGCTGCTCAGTTAATGAGAACAACACTTCACAGCAAGTTCTTGACTATTTAAAACAAACTATTTTCTCAGCAGCTGTACAGAGTGTCCAGGTCTCTTGGATAGAGTGGACTGCTTCCAATGTAATAATATACAGTGTGCTCCAAAAGTTTGGAAACGCTCTAGCCAAAGTGGGGTTTTGGACAGCATATGAATTCATCAGCATAAATTCTTACTATTTTCTGATGACTTTAAATTGATAAGGGACAACACAAACTATGAGAACATATTTTATTTAATAAAAAAAGATATTTATAAATCAAACTATGTTCTAATTGGTCTATTGAGTACTAAGGTTTACTGGCAATCAATCAATAAAGCTATAAAGTTGTGCTGACCCAATAATCTTTAAAACAGAAACCTGGGCCAAGTTTAATCTAGTAATCAGACATCACAGCTGCCAAAGGGCCATGTCTGACTGTAACGTGGATATATTACCATTATTATGTGAGCAAAAAGAAAATCATTATGTAGTAATGGATTTAAGGTACTTTAATGCATTTATTCCAAGAATTATGATAAGGATTTATTGCTGATCTTGTCCAAAACCACACTTTTTCCTAACACTGTTTCCAAACTTTTGGAGGGCAGTGTACATACCGTTCAAAAGTTTGGGGTCAGTAAGATTGTCTTAAAAAGAAATGAATACTTTTATTCACCAAGGATGCATTAACTTAATAGGAAAGTGACAGTAAATCATTTATAATGTTAAAAAATGTAAAATGCTGTTCTTTTGAAATACCTATCTATATTAATATAAAACAGTGATTTGAAATGCTGATAATATTTCACAATATTTATGACTTTGCATTTTTGATCAAACAAATGCAGCCTTAGTGAACATGTAAGAAACTTCTTTAAAATTTAAGAAAGGAGAAAATAACACCCCAAACTTCTGAACGGTATAAGAATGATAGCCAGGCATTCTATTTTATTTCTGTACTTCAGTTGATTTCTTTTTCACAAGACAAAACACCAGAGCAATACAGCATAGGCTAAAGCAACAAGCATTTAAGTTCAGGTTTTCCAAAAGGAACAGACATTTGCATTTTGACTCTGATTAATTAAGGCATCTGCATGAGTTTCTGCGGGACATGCGTGATCACATAAGCAACATTAATTAACAGTGACGTTCCAGAGACCCAAGGCTCCAAATCCATGTCTTATCCTGTGACAGAAAAAAAACCTTGCCTATATCATTTAGCATTAACTAAGATCCCATCTACACAGAGATGCAGTACTTCTTGTTTTAGGTGATTCTTAGAAGGCGGCCACACTGTCATGAAATGTTTCCTCATACAGCAAGTGTCACAAATAGTTTGCCACAAAAGCGTGAACTTCCAGCATGCATCGGCATGGCTTCAACATCACAGGATGATCAGGAGTGAGAGCTGTCATAACCTGTTCTCCAGTCATCTCTCCAGCGACTGTCAACTAACCGCATCTCTGCCAGTCCTCCTGAGTCACATGAAGACCATTCAATTCACACAAACGCAAGATTACTGAAGGCTTGTTCACACTTGGCAGGTTTGGTTAAATTAAAACGAACTCTGGTGTGATTGCTCTGTTAGTGTGGTGCATTTTAACCTACCTGGTCTCATGGCATAAACATACCTTGGTGTATTTATGTGGGATTAGCTATCAGAAGAAATTAAATAAAGTGTAATATTCGCGTTGGATTCATTATTTGTAGTGCGCCACCCAATAGCAATAAGATTTGTCCCTTTAGTACTTTTAAAACAAAGTCTCAGCTTTCAGTTTTATAGTGAAACGCAAATTGTGTCTTACAATAATGTGTTGTTCAAGCTCTTTACTGATCAGATCGCTGTATTTATGTGAGTCAGGTCATTAAAGTACACTGTTGTGTTCGTGAAAATTTCCGTAAGTCCGAATGTGTGAAAATTCCACCAACTATAGTTCTGCAAAACGTCCGTGGTGTCCAAACGTTCATTCTTCACATGTAGCCTATTAATAAAACGGTCTAAAGGTTGACGTGGACTCCAGCTCGTTAACATAAGTTATATGGTTTTGTTTTCTGAGGTAGGCTAATAGGTTAACATTAAATGACTATTCACAAGCTGTTTTATTCATGGTAGCCAATAATACAGTAAATGATTGGGTATAATATTTAACGTCTTATATTCATTATTTGTAGCATGCCAGACACCCAGCAATCGCAATAATGTTCTGCTTTGTTGCTTTTGATATAAAACAGCTCAGTTTTCAAATTAATGTGTTTTTTCTCTTTCTTTCAAGTGTATAGCAAGACATAAAAGTGAAGGAACATCAGAAGGCATGGGAAACAAGCTATAGACTAATTTATAATGAAGTCTCCTTGTAATCAGGAAAATTATTGACTTACACTGCCGCTTAAACTAAAGTGATTTCAGCTATTTGTCAGGCTATAATATATATGTCATTTTACATATTGTTTGTATTTTGCTATAAAACTGGCAGATTTTGAAAGCTGAGACTTTGGAATGTCTCCGGGTGCTCCCAATCTAAGCTGACTTTATTCTCGTAATATTTTGACTTTATTCTCGTAGTATTTCAACTTTAATCTCGTAGTATTGAGACTTCAATCTTGTAGTATTTCAACTTTATTCTCATAATTCTGACTTTATTCTCAAAATATTACGACTTTAATCTCATAGTTTTAGATTATTTTTTTTAAGGTGGCACTAAAACTCCGTCGTAATATCATGTTCTGACTTCAAAACAATATGAATATGCTGGGATATTTGAAAACTGATGCTTTTGAATGTTAGCATCACACATATCCTGCTTCATATCTATATGTTTTCATAGATGGTAGGTTTGTATGGAGTATGGAGACGTACTTGAGAGGTTTGAATCCTGTGTAACTATGGTTTAACAAAACAGTTCAAATCTGCATAAAAGGAAGCTGAAATGGCACGAAGTAAGGAATTTAAAAATGGTGTTGCACAAAAAGTGCATAGAGGTACATATTTTTATAAGACCAGGTTGATTTTAAATGTGCACTTGCACCAAACAAGTGGGCTTTAGTCCGCTTTCAAACAAACTAAAAATTGGATAAACAGTTTGACAGCAAGCCATGCTGTCATCTGTTTTGTAAACATGAGCATTTTTGACTAAAAAGCATCTTTGAATGATAGCACTTTCTAAGAATTATTGTGGAAAATCATTCAGTAATGTCACTAAGAAAGGAACCACGTTTTTCTCAAACACAAAACCACTGCACATTATAATTTCACTATCAGCAATGACACATACGCACATTCTGCTGAAGGTTTAATGGTCACCTTTCATTCGCCGGATAACACACAAACCAGCGGTACAGGGCGTGCAGACCAGCGACAGAAACCAATAAAATCTGCTCTCGGCTCACTCAACATGATGCATGTCAGACAAGCACAAATGCCAGTTACTGTTGCTCCGTACCACCTTTGTCACTAATAAAACGTGTCTCCTCATATTTCTTCAAATAAATAAATTTCCCACTGACCTTTTTCAAATTAATGACGCTGTATAAAATTCCACTTAATCTGCCATTTTCAAGTTTTATTACAGGCTATAATATATCTTTGATTGCAGCAGCTGTTGGTATTGTGTGGTTCTGAATGCTGATGAGCAACGTGTATATTAAAAAAAAAAGATATAAAACTTTATGGTTTAAGCATCGAGGAGGTTGTTCTGGTTGGGAGGCACAGTTGAAGGACCTTAAAATTATGCAGATAATTCAGTTGTATAACAGAAATGATGAGCCTTAAAAATGATCGTAAATATATCAACTTACTGTGAATGCATGAAAAAGGCAAAGGGCTAATCAATGGTTATAATGTCCCATTATCTCATGTAATTATTTGTTATCACTACAGATCTTCACATAAAATACAGACATTAGCCTAAATGTTACTAGATACTGTCCCGTTTAAGGAAATGTTACAAAATCAGTCAGTTAAGGAAAATCAAAAACAGCCATAGTTCTATCGGCTGCAAACTTGAGCAATGTAATTTGCAGTAAGTAAGATAAATGAGTCGGCACACAACACTTCACTAAGTAAAACAATTAATTACAATTAATCACACTGGACGGATCTCAAGTGTAGCCTGTGATAGGCTTGTCTGTTTGATGCATTGCCTTTATGAGGGCCAGTGGCTACATTTCAATCCACTGCTAAGTAGCTGAGTTATTAAAATCAATCCATCTATGTATCCAGTCGTAATGGCATCCTGCATAATGGCTGCTACAAAGACAGAAACCAAAAGGAAAGTTACTCGATATTTCAAAGTGAATGTGCTCTCTCTGATTGCCTTTGTGCATAAAACTAGAGAAACAAACAGAGAAAGAACAAAAAGTCACAAACACAGAGCAAATAATATCAGGCATTACTGATAAAACTGACGCTGTCATTTAAAATATATATAAAAAAACACTCTAAGAAGGCTCAGTTTTGGCATTAAATTGTAACACTATCATAGTAGTTGAAATATCGAGCTACTCATGGATTCTGGTCCTTTTTTGTGCAAATCACTTGAGACGTTTCTAAATATATTTTACAGTACAATCACACATGGGATTTTGTCGCACCTGTTGAGGCTGTCATTCTCTTTCTTAGCATGGCTGACTGAGGATTCACTCAATAGCTAAAGCTCATTGATATGGCAAAACCCATCTCATCCCTGCCACTCTCAGACACACGGCAGCCGCCCCTGGATCTCTCAGCTCAGTCGCCAGTCAGTGACGAGCCGGAGGATGGAGAGAGGAATACAGATTCAACTGACAGATTTCTCTCTCTATTTTACCTCAACTAGGATTAAAACTGCATTTGTGATGAGCCTAAGGAGGTGATGGAATAAAGTATTTAGTAGTTTGATAAAATGGTCAATGATTGGAGAGAAAACATTGGCAAGTATATACAGTATGGTCCAAACAGAAGCCTCTTTCTGCCACAAAAAAAAAAAATTAATAAATAAAGTACCTGATTTTATTTCCTGTAATATGCACTACCATTCAAATGTATAAGGTATTTTTTGTTTATATTATGCATAATCCTACCTGGTCTCATGGCAAAAATGTACCTGAGGGCACTTTTTTGCGAGACATGAAATACTTTCCAAAAGTAATGGACACTAGAGGCAGTACAACTATGACACTTTTATTTCTTTTCACACAACTTTACAGAGTTTTGATTAATAACGTGTTATTTTCACACAGTTACTTTAAGAAAATTATGTTATGGCTTCAAAACAATTTTAATATGCTGGGGGATTTGAAAACTGATACTTTTGAACATTAACAATACATATTCGGCTTCATATTTATGGGTTTCTGTAGATGGTTGGTTTGTTCAGTGGTTCACAGAGTACTAAGATGTACTTACGAGCTTCGGTTCGAATCCCGTGTAACTACACCAGTTCAAACCTGCGAATAAGGAAGTTGAATGCGCATAGTTTCTTCAAGAAAAGTGCTTTTATTTCAGTTTTGCATTTATTAACACTATCAGGTAGGTTTAGGCTTTAGTTTGGTGTAAGGCATGTTTCCAACATGATAGAGCATTAACTCTTAGCAACAGTCCCCGGATATTTGAATTCTGAACCATCACAATACATACCTGAAGCAACATAACAAAAAAACAACAATATGTTCCTATTTCAACTTTATAAAAATGTGCCAGGGTTCACCTTTTGAACCCATGTTTTGTGCTTCTCAGCTGGCATTTCTCTATGAAACTGCTGTGAAACATGCAGCAAGGTACATAAAAACAGTGCTGCAGAAAAGTACCCAGAGGTACATATTTTTATGAGACTGGGCTGGAATAATGGTAAGTTATGCCCTTTGAGCCTGCATATGATCCAAAAAAGAAAACAGCAGTATTGCGAAATATTATTACTAAAATAACAGTTTTCTATTTTTATATCATTTAAAATGTAATGCCCTGTGATAGTAAAGTCAAATTTTCAGCAGCCATTACTCCAGTCTTCAGTGTCACATAACCTTTCAGAAATCATTCTAATAGGCTGATTTGCTTATTTTTCAGTTAAGATCAGATTGAAAATGTATAGTCAAATCAAGTACAAATCAAGTCAAATCTACTAGCAAACAAAGTTTTTAGCGTTTCACCTACAGATCAAATGCTATGACATTCTGAAATCATTTTTTCAACTTTTTTCAATTCAACTTTTCACCTACCAGCTGCCTAAAATATAATTTGTAATAAAAAAAGCATCATTCAGTTGCATTTTTCACATTGTAAATCCTCAGAAGAGCAGCTTTCATGAATAACTATTAACCTTTAAAAACCATCTTTAAGAACTCAGGATTACAGATGCGCTCAATCTTTTTATGCTCATATGAATCATTCATGACACTGTATCAGCACTTTATCGCTTAATAGAATTATTCTCATCTGTGAGTGTGAATTTAGGTTACCCAGTTGAGGTCACACTAAAAAATGATGTCATTCAGCTCAGTCCAGAAAACCATGATGTCATTACTAACTTCCAGGAAGCATTTTAGCATCAGCATAACAAATTCTGATGCTCCCAGAGTGCACTACAGGTAAATAGGTGAAGCTGAGGGGTGGAAACTAATCTACTTTCGTCTTCTGGAAAACCCGGTGATGTCACATATAAAGAGCTTTTGTGAGACTTGCAGTTTACAGATTATAGTTCCTGCACATTCCTTTGACCAGCCTGCCGATGTGTCATGTGTATTTAAAGAGCTTTACTCTTTAAAAAAACAAACTGATTAATATCCTAATTGATGGATAGTGTCATCATTACAGAAAGTATAATAATCCTCAGTAGAAAATTTTAACCGTGTCAGCATTTTTGTCATCCAAATAAGCAAACCATTTTGTCACTGAAATGGGAAACAAATTACAAGAACCAATACTAATACATTTCAAGGTAGGTGATACAAACTATAGTCATGCTCCTTCAAAGCCTGGTAAAAACACATACTGACTTTATGTCTTCATGTCGTGTGACTGGTGATGTCACCTTGAAATGAGCTCATTACCCCATTTCCTCATCTATTACTTTAGAAAAAGTGTTGGGGATTTTATACAACTGCAGTAAAGAGCTCTCTTTTTAATATCTATACTTCTATTCAGCACGGATGCACTAACACTGATAATAAAAACATCACAGGACTAAATTACATGGTAAAATATATTAAAATAAAAAACAGTTATCTTATAATTTCACAATATGTATTGTATTTTTGATCAAATAAATGTAGCCTTGGTGAGCTCTCATTCAAGGGGATTAACAAAATATATAATAAATGTCTGTGTTTTTTTTAAAGAATACTCAAGAAAAGTAACTGAATGTGTTAAGCTTATAGCAAATGTCTCCAGAAGACCTGGAAAGAAGTTCTTATACCTTAAAGACTGTTTTGTTTATCTTTCCTTGAAACCTTCAGCTTGTGGGGCTCCATCTGCTGTTCAAACATACAATATACAATCTTTAAACGAGACTCGTTGTGTAAACATTTGCTTATATTCCAATATGTCTGTTTAAATGCAGTGAAAGGGAAAGATATGTATAGAAACACTAAACTAAATCAAACATCATTACACATACAGTATCCACTTGCACTTTACTAAACTCAACTGACATGCAGATAAAGCCTTAAAATGCACGTCTGAAGCCCTGAGTGCTGAAGGAAAGTAGACTGTGATCGGCTATCAGATCAAGATGAATAGGAACATGTCTCAGTCTGATCCCTGGACAGCTGTAATGTTCTAAAAGACCTATTGCTATCGATTCCCTCAGGCCTTTGTGGAACAGTAACTATGGCCTTCTTGGCCAGATCAAAAGAGGTCAGGTGGAGCAGAACCTCCTCAACACATTTCATCCTTCAGATGGAGGCATAATCCAACAAGCAGGTCAATTTATGAGCAGCGACATGAAATGATCCATTTATAGGACCCAATGTTGACACTGAACAGACGTCAGTATAAGAAATATAGGAAGTATAGGAAGACACAACACATCTTAAATACTTAACAGTACACAACAGAGGAATGCTAACTAAATTTGAAGTTTCAAAACAATTATTAAGGATTACATACAAATATTGTACACAAAAACACATGTGTGTGTCACTATATGGTAAGCCTATAATGACTGTAGATTTCAGGTTCGATTTGACAGGGAACTTCAGGCTAATGTCTGTAAACATGGTCTGGCTACCCTCAAAGAACATCTTGCTAGCATTCCAATTAACTTATGAACAACCAATAAAAAACTGTTCCTCTTCAAGAAACCTGTAATTTTGGTTCAACAATGTCAATAAAAAGCAGTGCACCTTTTAATATAAAAACCCACATAAAATACAATAAATACAGAGACAGTAAACCAGTGTGCTAAAGTGGATTGGTTTATGTTTCTCATGCATGTAGTTTCCAGATGTATTTATAATTGCAGCCAAATTAGTAAGACTCATTTATGAGCAAAGAAAATAAAACAAATACCCTGAAAAGTCTTTGGGGAGGCTAAAAGTAAAACATCTTGTTATTTCTGTTTGTGCCACAGCTAAATGAATAAGTGATATTTCCAAGAAGCCAAGAGATATTTTTGACCTATGACTGCAATGTTTTTTTCCCGTGCTGACTCTCTCTCTCCTTCTCTCCTTCTCTCCTCTTGTCCCTGAGTTTCTGCAGTTATAATCAAGTTTAATAGATTCAAGTGTTTAATCTTATAAATGGATATACTTTGAATATTACAGCTTGTTAATTCTGCGTGCTGGACAAGATTTCACAGAGGAATAGAATGTGAGGAAGGAGAACATGAGGTATTGGTTTATGAGGTTGAGCTAAAGCTAATACTATATTTAGACATGCTGATGTGCATTGTAATTGCTCCAGGGCCATGCTAACATGGGGTCTGGACCAACTATATAATAGTGGCTATTAGCAGATGATTAGGCACATGATGGTGAAGTGTTTCTCACTGATTTGGTTTCACTCCTTTAATAATGTTATATAGTTGCAAGTGCCTGCTGAGAAGACCAGACCAGCTTAAACTAGCATAAATCCCCACAAGTAGAAACAATACAAACATTATCGCCTTTTAGACATTTCTAAGTCTATGTTTCTGTATCTTGATCGTGTAAGGATCCTTGCTATCTATGGGAGGGTCTGAGAGCTCTCAGAATTCATCATAAATATCTTAATTTGTGTTCCGAAGATGAACGGAGGTCTTATGGGTTTGGAACGACACGAGGGGGAGTAATTAATGACAGCAACTACATTTTTGGGTGAACTATATCTTTAAAGACCTTTTTCCTAATAGCTGAGTTGACAAAAGTGACAATTCTGTTATTTCTATTGCTATTTCTACCATGATGTCTTGTTAATTAATTATTCATAATTATTCAACCATAATGTCTTGTCTATTACTACCATAACCATTACTACAAACAAATCAGGTACACTGTAAAAAAGGCAACAATTATTAGAGTATGTTTCAGAAGAAAATACAATTTCAATTTTTACTTCAATAATTGAACAGTGGAAATGTACTATTTTTGAGTGAAAAATGTTTTGAGCATAGGATTACTTGTCCAATTGAATATTAATTACCTGAAGCCATATCATTAATATTCATGAACCAAGCTGAAATGATTTATTATAATTGTGCAACACCTACAGTGTGTTCTCCCCAGGAGAACAAAGGCTTTATAAACCATAATAAGTAATATCTTCAAAGGGCAGACCACCTAATTTTTACTTTATTAGCAAAAAATAAATAAACAAACACTAAGATCCAAAAGACTACAATGAGTTAATGAAAGAATTAAAATTAAAAATTAAAAAGAATTAAAATTGAACTACCCATTTAATGAAAAACTATCTAAACTGTTAGATTTGTCTTTGTGTCATCACATAATGTTTCTCTGCATCTTTTAAATGAAAATAAAACAGCACACACTTTACCTTGCCCTCCCTCTTTTTCATTAATAGGCCACAAAGATGCATCCCAATGCATGCCTTCTATCTACCCTGGACTTAGAT
The DNA here is from genome assembly GCA_032359235.1 of Enteromius mattozi. Classification (NCBI taxonomy): domain Eukaryota; kingdom Metazoa; phylum Chordata; class Actinopteri; order Cypriniformes; family Cyprinidae; genus Enteromius; species Enteromius mattozi. The sequence continues at coordinate 12,371,980 of JAUMHE010000075.1, forward strand.
CAATACAGAGGCCTTACTGCACTATTAGCCTATTTCTCTTCATTCATTGCAGCTATTCATCAGCATACTACATCCTCTAGAAGCTCCAGTTATCAGAGGAGAGCACTGCTGATGCTCAGTAGCTACAGTGCAAATGCTGGAAATAAAACTCAAGTGCTAAATTGTTTTAGGTTTTAAGAGATATTTTTCTCTTTTTTTGGTTCAAGATGATTATTGGAATCATGCTGGAAGCGTAAATTGCCTTCTAGCAAATGTATGACAGAAAAACAAGTATTGGATCATCAACAACATTACAAACATCTCTGGCTACCTAATGGTTAGCGCAGCATTTAGATATCGATTTCCCTATTGATCATGGATGTCTGCAGCCTGCTTGACATTAACACAAAAGCAACGTGCAAGGAGCATATTGATATGTGCTGTCTGAAGGTTGACGAGATGGTGCATTTTAGCATACCAACTACAACAAATGTGATCAAAAACACAATACCATCATCGATGATAAAGCAGTCAAAACCCTGTGTAATATTCAACATTGATAGAGCCCCTCCTGTAAGGAAAGGACTAAGTGTGTTAAGATTTATGTGAAAGAGACTGGGTCTAGTTGTCACAAGGGCTGTTTGGTCCAACTGCATGTATAAATATATTTATAAAAATTGTATAATTTATTTATTTTATTTATTATTTATTTAAAAGCATTTATTAATCCTAGTTCATTTTAATTCAACATTTACAAATACACTGTTAAAATTTAGTGTAGTAAAATGTAGCCTGAGCTAAAATGAACAGTTAACATTAACAAAGGTTAATTAAATGCTGTAACAAATGTTTTGCTCATTATTATTAGATAGTTAATGCATTAACTTAAGCTGACTAATAAGAGCTTATTGTAAAATGTTATCATATTTTGCCATTTTATACAATTCATTATATTACAAAAGGCCAGTGCACGTTATATATAATAAATAAACTTTTATCTTTATTTCTGAACAATAATACTAAAAATATTCAATAGTTTCTTCTGTAGCCAAGACTTTAAGGTATGTGTTTATACAGAAACTGACATTCAAAAATAAACCTACTCTTGCAAATTTTCACTTGAGTAAAAAAAGTGTGACAACCAGCCCCAGACTCCACTCTATTTATGTTTGTTTACATGAGATAGATGTATATGCGAGGAGGCCGCATTCCCTGCATGTCTGTTTGAATATATCGTTAGGCAAATGTTACTGTAATGCAAATTACGAGATCGGCTTGTGACAAGCTGTAATTGATAGAAATCCCTCGTGCTTGCATGTGTGTGGTAGACCGCTCAGTCTAGCTTTCCAGTGCCTGCATGCGGAGAGCTCATATTTCCTGCGGTGACGGCTCTTTTTCATCAGCTCTCTGGATTGTTTAGACTCCTCTTCTCTTTCATGGCTCTCTGCCAGCAGCCCGGCACACCTGGGTAATCCTGCATGGCACCGGAGCCCTGTTGGGACTACACAAGAACATATTATCCAACCCTGGCTAAGGCAGATAAGTGCCTGTGAGTGGCAACTGCGGACGTAGGGGGAAATGAATGGCAGAGCAGCGGGGAGAAAACTGGCAGGAATACTGATGAAGTTTGAGGGAAATTCAAGAGCCCTGCAAAAGATGTAATGCATAGACTTTACAGTATTACGACGAGGAGATTGTGTTTGTATAGATCACGGTTTGTCTATAATGCTTTGAGCCCGAGTGCTGGAGGTCTTTAGTGTAAAATTCAGGTATTTAGGATTGGGAGGTAATCTCAGACATGGTGATGCTGTTAGTTTGTGTCTCAGGGGTCTAGTCTTGCTCTCTTAACCCCCCTAAAAGAGCTGATAAGAACTCCTGATTGGATTTCTTGGAAATGCAAGATCTCCGTGGAAGCGTTTCTTAGAATATAGTACCTATCCAATTTAGAAGTACTGGTATTATTGCAACTGACGGCTCCTCTGTAACTCTTTCAACACCTTTCGAACATAAACCTTAGTAAGAAACAGTTTCTCTGAGCTCGCAAAAAGTCCTGCAAATCACTGCAGTTTGCATTCACAGACTCGTCGCGCAGCACTTGATACAGTAGCACATCATACAGAGATTCTGCAGGGTGCCCAGCTTATGAATCCATTTTTAATTACCAAAAACGGAGTGCCTGCTGGGGTACTGGAGTTCACGGAAGTTCACTTCGTTTGACGTTTCTATTACAGACTCACTTTCCTGTGTGAAGTAATGCTTGTTGAGATGTCAGATAACTTGCTTTCAAATCTGGCACAATTTTTTCTTCACTCCTTTTTCTTGAGGTTATGTAATAGCTTCCACTTACTGTAGGTTGAGACTGTAATTATAGGGTGTTTCATGATATATATATATATATATATATATATATATATATATAAACAAACACACACTAGAGATCAAAAGAAATTATTACTATTAATAAGAATATATTACTTTTATTCAGCAAGGAATTGCATTGAATGGATCAAAAGTGAAAGCAGGCATTTACAATGTTACAAAACATATCTATTCCATATCAGTGTTGTACTTTTGAATGTTTTATTCAAAGAATATTGAACAAATGTATTACAAGTGTCCTGAGTTTTCATTGAAATGTTTCTTGAGCATCAATTAAGTATATTACAACGATTTCTGAAGGATCGTGTGACACTAGACTGGAGTTTTAGCTGCAGAAAATTCAACTTTGGGATCCCAGGAATAAATTAAATGTTATATATATTAAAACAATAAATTGTTGTTTTAAATTGTAATATATATTTAAGGTTTTGCTGTACAAAATAAATGCAACCTTGGCGAGCATAATGCTTCTTTTAAAAAAACACTGAAAAATATTATCCATCCCAAACTTTTAAAGATCGACATAAAGAGTTTAAAGTTTTAGTCTATATCGCAATCAAAGGCAGTGATGTAGATTAAATATAATAAAAGAAGAACTTCAACATGAATCTGTTTTGCTTCTTGTTTCTTCTTAACAAGAAGAAATATAAAGCCGTCTTTTCGTACCTCAATGGATCTAAATGATGTTTAGATATAAACAGATTTCAGGAGAAGCACGTACAAAGGATTAACCGCAGCTATTGCCTCGTTCCCCAATCTCGTCCTTACTCACATGTATCACCCTAGTCTTCTATCCAACAATGTAGGTGTTCACCAAAATACATATCGTTAAGCACTAATAAATCTTTGATTGATATACCTCACCTTCCTCCCGCGCTCCGTCCAACCCTCGCCGTCCAGGGGTTAAAATCCCTAGGGCTCGGAGTCCACCAAGCTCCCAGTCCTCTCCCCAGAAAGCACGCCAAACACACTCAGTCTATTCGATTATTAACGTGGAAGTCTGAACTCGTGAAATGTGAGTTTGATAGTATTTAACACTTAAAAACAAATAGCAGTGTGGCCTAAGTGATAGAAAATGCATATATTTGAAATAACATACCAAAATGAATCATTCACAGTAAGTTTATCTCTTTTACATTGAATGCTAACTGTGTCCAAATCCATAAAGGGGTTTTCCAAGATACAGGAACTACAAAACAGCAATCAGTGTTTCAGATTTCAGTCCTAGTACAGTATATATTTGTATATTGCAAGTTTGAAATCAGAATGCATCCATCTCAAATTTCCTCCATTTCTCAAATATCATTATGAGGGGACATCTGTGAGTGAGGAGAAACATTTAATATGTGGCTGTCTTTCCCATTTGCTGTGTAAAGTTTAATGAGAGGCTCTAGGGTTGGCACCGCATGAATTATGTATACATTATTCTATTTTAAAGCCCACACCAGGCATCTATCTTTCGGATGGACCGGAACCAATGTGATGGACTGGTTGAAAATGAAAGGCCCGGGGCAGATGCGCTAGAGACATCACACAGAAACACATTACCAGGAGAGTGAACCTGTGTGTGTGTGCGTGTTTATGTTGCTAGGTCCCAAGAGAACTTTATATTAAAAATAATGTATAGGAACAAGGGTTCATCCCTCAGGACCTACCAGAGGAGACGGCAGGAAAAACAGAGGGAGAAGAAACCTGTATGCACTCAACTACACAAGAAAGCACAGATGAGAACCTGAAGTAGGGATGGATGGATTTTGAAGTAATTAAACTGATGAATCTATGCAGCCATTGCTTAATCTTAAGTTACATACCTTAAGTTTAAAAAAAAAAAATGCATACCTGATTTATGAATGCAAATTTGCAGTCCATATTGAATGTAAAACAAACAGACTGTGTTACAAAAAAAGTAATTGTAAAACAAACTCGAATAGTTAACCTGAAATGATCATATGCCACACACACACACACACACACACATATATATATATATATATATATACACACATACATACACATACATACATATACATACTGCCGTTCAGAAGTTTGTGATCAGAAAGGTTTTTAATATTTTGGTTACACTTTATGTTGAGTTCATAGTCAATTTTATATTAAAATAAAGAGATGAACAATGAAGTACCAAATTAAAACCAAATATTATTTAATGCCGCTTGTACATGCAAAAGAATAAAGTTTTGCAAACGAAAATGAAAGTTTTGAGGAAAAATTCATGTGTTTTTGTAAACAAAAATAAAGAATTGCAAAATAAAATATGCATTGAGAGAGAAAAAGAAGTTCTGCAAACAAAAATAACACTTCAGACATTCCACTAACTATAAGTAACTTTGTAACTATTGCAACTACATGTCTACTAAGTCCCAGAGTAGACTGTAAGGGTAGGTTTAGTGTTAGTAGAATAATTTGGCATATACTTTGTTAGACTTTGCCTAGTGTAGGACATTATTTGGCCGAGATACAACTATTTGAAAATCTGGAATCTGAGGGTGCAAAAAATCAAAATACTGAGAAAATCGACTTCTTGTCCAAAGTAAGTTCTTAGCAATGCATATTACTTAATCAGAAATTAAGTTTTAATATACTTACAGTAGGAAATTTAAATGGAACATGATCTTTACTTAATATCCTAATGATTTTTGGCATAAAAGAAAAACTTATAATTCGGACCCATACAATGTGTATTTGGCTATTGCTACAAATGTACCCCAGCGACTGTTCTGTTGCAGTTATTTTAATCCTTTTATTCATCAAAGAATCCATAAAAAGGTGTATTAAATATATTAGAAAAGAGTTAATTTAAATTGTAATAATATTTCACAATATTACATTTTTTTCTGTATTTTTGATCAAATAAATGCAGCCCTAGTGAGCATAAGAGACTTCTTTAAAAAACACGGCAATGTATACATTTGTTTATTTCTTAGGTTCATTTAAAGTTAATATTTGTATTTACAAAAACGCTTTCTAATGTTACATTTCTATAACTACCCGTTCTATCCTCATTAAGAAGTATCGCATTGGCCTTGATAGTACTTGGTGTCGGACTGAGGCACAGAGGGAAGGAAAAAGCTGTAATGAAGCGTTCTGAGGGACCATGATAACGTGTTTCTCTCTGCACAGATGGGTTCAGCTGGAGTCTGCTTCGCCTGGGGGAACCTCGATGGGCACAAATCCTAAATCACATATGTCCCCTCAGGCACATCTCTGCTGTTTGCCTGCAGACACCACAGCATCTAGAAATTCTGAATAAGAGCTTGAATAATATTCTCTCACACACAGACAAATACCACATCATGACTATTCCCTCATGCAGGAACCAAATTGCTTAGTTTACTCAATACCTACACAAGATCAATAATTTTAAGGCATAAATGCCAAGGTCAATGGCTAGGGGACACAGGGTCCTCCTGGTTGTCATAGAGACCTGCCTCGGTCTCCATAGTGAGCTGCCCCTGTCTTAACTGACCTCCTGTGGCTCATCAATTTAGTGACCCAAAGACATGACTCAGATTGTCTATTAGTCGATCAGTTCTGTGCAATCAATAACATTGCCACGGCTGGACTCTTCTTCATTTAATCAAAGACCAAGACTGTTCTACCACTGCCATTTGTGAATGATACTGCTCATTACATATGTCTCTGCACCAAGGATGGGCTGAGTTGAGCGGAGCATTGTTGGGACTTTTCCCAGTGGGACAGTTGATCTCTGGGACAGCTGCCGAAACCAAATCCAGATACAAAATAAATAAACAAAGATTTGAAAGGAAGAATAATGCTCCCACTTGGTTGGTTCTTTTCCCCAAGTCTGCATTTATGTATTTGAAAATACAGTAAAATAGTAATATTGTGAAATATTAATTTAAAATAGCACCAATTTCATATATTTTAAAGTATTATTTAATATTTAAAAGGAGCAGTAAAAAATGTAGTTACGTCCCAACCACTGATCTATATAATGATAATAATCTATATAATTCTCTATTATAGATCAGTGGTCCCAACCTTGTTTTTTGTCCCCGTCCATCCAACCTCTGTCACAGATCAGTCTGACTTAGTACTTAGTAGTTTGCGTGTTGAGGAAAAGTCATTTCAATAATACATTTGCTAAAGCTCAATTCCCCTTTTTGCAGCTGTCTGAAAAGGTCAAATGCTGCATTGGGCATTACAGTTTTTGAGCAGCTTGGAATGAAATCCACTTAAAATATTTATAGTAGTCAAGAAATCTTTTTTTTAATGTAAGTACTGTGTCTTAGCTTGTTTTGTGTGCTATTATACCTGGACAAAACCTGTTAGTATTTCTTTTCATCTCATTGGCAGCTGCCTGGCTGGAGCATTACCCTCCCATTACTTTTTAGCCAATCACCTGAGCTGTTAATGCCATTTGACTAATGACTCTGAAGCAAAAAAATCTCTGCGGGTCTAAAGGTCTCCCTGTGGTTCAACAACAGACACACATTAAGGCCAGGACACACAAGCCGACGGAATTTGTCACACAACATTGCATCCAGTATAGACAGCAAAATAGGTTCTATTGTATTTTATCGCGTCGCACCGCGCCGCTCACGTCTGGTGTAGACACGGCGAGAGAAAGGTGAGTAGCCTAGGCCCGTTAGATAAACAGAGTGGATGTAGCCGCGGATGATGAGAGAAGAGGAAAAGAACTATTGACAACTTATTCTTTAAGAATGTTAAGGCCTGATCCGTCCGAGAATCATTTAGGCACCAAGACTTTTACTTTTCTTGTAGAATTGTGCTTCAAATAAAGAACTTTATGTTGACCAGATTGTTACACCGTGTCTACATCGGACCAGAACGGCGTGACACAATGAAATACAATAGAACCTATTCTGCTGTCTACACTGGATGTGGCGCGGCAAATTCCCGACAGAAAACTAATGCTGCATTCTATTTATGTATTGACACAAGTTTCAAATGATTTTTGTCACTTTGTCGCATCCAGTGACAAGACTTTAGCTGTTGCAGTGCGGCGCGACAGTCTCGTTCAGTGTAGACACAGTGTTAGTTAATCATTTACATGTGAATATTGCCTATATGAAAATTTGGGTTCACCTAACTTTTGCGCACCAGTGCAAAAAGTTAGTCTAGAGCCCTGATATAGCAAAAAAAAAAAAAGTTTGTACGAAAATTGTACGAAATTGTATTATATAAAGGTGCTACACAAAGGCAATTCACACTGACCATGAATAGTAAAAACATGACTGAACCATGTAAACAAGCCAACCGTTTACCCCCTGTGTGTGCCAGTGTATCACATGACCATTTCTTCTTGTGTGGCTGTGTCTAGAGCTGAGGTCAAAGGTCACATGAGAGGGGGATCTGTATAATAGCCATGAGGGAGTCCGAGATGAGGAGAAAGATGGAGATTTCTCTCACAAAGGCCTAGTTTGTTTGTTTCATGATGGAAAGAAAGAAAGGATTTTGTCTATTTAAAACCATGACTGAATAGAAATATTTGCTCTGTGAGTTGTGAACACACAACTGCAATAACCACATGTCCAGCTTGATGACAAATGTTGGCTTGCAAAATGTAACAACCAGAAACAACTATAACACATGCACCATGATACTGCCTACCTATCAGACTAAGAAAGCACAGGACAGGAAATTAGTTTGAGATATAAAACGTCACATGTGCACACAGAGACACGTTCTCATAAAGGATTTTACAGTTCTCCTAACAAACATGCCTACAGGGACGCCTGCGTTTCACTATACTCTGCAACATCAGAGTTTAAATTAAATCAGATCAGGCTAAGCTAAGCTGGAGGAAAAGCCTAAAACCAAATCATCTTAACCCTCCAATCCAAGACTTTCAGCTCAATGACGAATAAAGATCACCAACAATGCTACTGGCCAGCAATCTATCAGGTAAAAAATCCCTTACAATACTTCTTATAAAGTGAATGAAAGAAAAGGGGTACAAAAGTTTACAATCTTTTTTTAATTTACTGTTCCCTGATTATAGCATTACAGCCAAAAGTTGCATGAAAATAATTTATATAAACAATTATATAAAATAAATACAATAAGTTATTTATTTAAAAAAATGTAACAAAAAGTATAATAAGCTACAAAATAAGTACAAAAAAGTAGCTGTGTCTCTATCACCTTTATTAATGTGCTTTGATTACCGTTTCTGCAACACAAGTTTAGTTTCTGACTTCATGACTCCGTTAAAGGTATCTTTGTATGGATCTATATATTTTATTTGCTCCATGCCTCTATTCTAAGCATACAAGTCTTTTAAGTTCCTACTTTTACCCAACCAGAAGTGACTTATCTATTATTACTTTCAGCAGGATCATATGTTGCACCCCACCTCAAACATACATACTTGCATTTCAAACACACAGTAAGACAGCACACCCGGCGAGCACTGGGAGTCTCAGATCGCTTTATAAGAGACGGTTAACCTTCCTCAGCCTGTGCCCGTGACATCTGTCAGCTTTGAAAAGACACCAGCCTTTCATTTCACACAAGGGAGAGCCAGTGAGTGAGGACGGCCTCTCGTTCCAGGCTTTCAGGTGGAGGACACTCCAGCAGCCTCTGCATTATATAAGAACAGAGTGGTTTCATATTAGCCCACTGACTTTGAGCGCTTGAACTGATGGAATATTAAACAAGTGAAAGAGAGACAGGGCAGGAAACATGTGTAGTTCTCTTCTTTAGACCTGCAGGTTTGAATTTGTACCCACAACACATGATGAGCCTTTTACTGTAGTTCAATAAAGAAAAACTGTCTTACTTGATAAAATATAACATGAAGAAGAAAGAAAGAAAGAAAAACAGTCCACATAAATGAAAGCATACTGAACAAGAAAAAACATATGGCAGGACTTGAAAAAAAATGATCAAGGATAAATCATTTATAATAAATACTGCGTAATTCCATTAAAATAAGACGTGTTATTGCATGTCTTTTTTTCTAAAATGCTAATGTCTACTTAAACTTAAGTATGAAATTCACTTCAGTGTTAACCTATTTGACAATATGTTTTTTAAAAAAATATGATTTCCCTCTTTAAAACAGTTTGGACATTTAAACACGGTTTTATATTAAGTTTATTATCCATATTTTGGCATGGTTTATCCTCAATAAAATTTTGTTTTCACGGAATCCCTCTGCAATTAAGTTTATTTTTCTCAAACATACCCATGGACCCATTTTTGGTCTTAATTTTGTTATATCTTTGTCTCCAACAGGAAAAGTACTGTCCTTTCTGAATTAAGACATTTCCAAGAATATGTAAAATATTATAAAATTGGATTTCTAACATTAAAGGCAGGGTAAGCTATTTCTGGAAGCCAAAGTTGATATTTAAAATCACCAAAACAAACACACCCCTACCCCAAAAGGGTCTCGCCCCTATTTTGATAGCTCCGTAAATTAATATGTTAATTAATTTTTTACTACTTCAGATGTTATTGGCAAAATTGGTGGTCTTTTTGGGCAGGATAAGCGTATTTCCGTCGTTTAGGTGGGTTTGTCTGCTGCGTAACTTACTGCCGACGCAGATAACCGATTCAACGTGAAATATAGCCTATTTCTTTATGTACGCAATTATATTCAACACGAAAGTATTAGTATCAGAAACGTATTTGAATATACAGTTAATAATACAATAGCCTCTGCTGCTCTATGTTGTTCTGAAATGAAAAGCTTACCATGCATCATCTTGAAATAAAGCTTCATGTTCGTACTCTAGGCCTATGTAATTAGCTATTTCTCTGAATAAATTATGATGTGTATAATATTTGTAATGTCCCGACAGAGCAATATTTATTTCAGACCCTCTAAGATCACGCCAATTTACTAACACTGCCGTCTACATGCAAAATGTTATGCATGCTAAATTAATAATTAATTTAACAAACATTTAAATCATTACTTGCTTCAATGCTGTTAACGAAATCATTGTTGAAACATTACAGTTAGCCTACACAAATAAAAGCAAAACTATAACAAAATTATATAATGTTAAACAATGAATAACAGTACAAGGCAAACTAAGGTGTATTTGTAAACAAAGCATAAATCCTTCTTCAGATTTAAGAGTGAGCACTTTGTAATTTGATATTGAGGTCGTGTCGTCTGTATATCTGTCACGGGGGTGTGTGGTGCAGGAAAGAAAGAACAGAGATTCCAATTCACGAATAACAATCCTTTTAATAATGCAGGGTAGCGCGCGCACACACGAAGTAACGTTACTAAGTTACCAGACACACAAAGTAACGCTACTACCAGACCACACATACTGAATGAGGAGAACTTATAAAGGGAGGACAATGACGGATAATTAACACGACACACCTGAACACAATGACACAATTAACAGAAGACAGAAACTAGGTCAAAGAGCACACGGGAAATAAAAACAACAACAAACAGTCCAGGGGCCTGTTCCATAAACCAAGATTAGAGAATAAGCCAGGCTTATTTCAGTAAATCAGGCTTATTTTTGGTAGATTCGGTTCCATAAATCAAACTTAAAAAAGTTCAAACTCAGTTACCCCGGCAACTTAT
>JAUMHE010000075.1:12428247-12501688 GCA_032359235.1 Enteromius mattozi
CTGAATACTTAGGACCATGTGATATTTCAGTTTTTCTTTTTTAATAAATCTGCAAAAATGTCAACAATTCTGTGTTTCTCTGTCAATACTTGGTGCTGTGTGTACATTAACAAGGAAAATAAATTTACTTAAATAATTTTAGCAAATGGCTGCAATATAACAAAGAGTGAAAAATTTAAGGGGGTCTGAATACTTTCCGTACCCACTGTACACACACTCACTCACTCTCATAACTTAACCTTTTTTTTTTCTTCAATATTTGTGCACTGCTAATTTTTCTGCTTTCTAAAGGGATTACACGTTGGGTTAAGACTTGGAAGTCTAATGGCTGGAGGCTTAAAGGTGGTGGGGCCATTGTCAACAAGGATGACTTCCAAAAGTTGGATAAACTAAATGCAGAACTTGATGTCGTATGGGTATGTTTTATCTGTACTCACAGTAATGTACAATATAGCATCTGCTCATCAGTTTGTGCATTTCAAGCGTTATGTCCCAACCTTTGTGTGTAAACATTCTTTTCAGCTGTAAATGTTCAGTTGTAGACCTTTACCCTATTATTTTTAATAAAACACACAAAGAGAGATGTCTTGCATATCTGCATCATTTTCATTGATGCAGGTGATTAAGGAGGGAAAGTAGTATCAGAGCAGCTGATCTATTAAAAATGCTGTGATTTATAGCCATTATATTGTCTGGAAGTAATCTTTAACTTAACATTTTAAATGTAGGATAGTGAATACACTGCACTTCTTGTTCAAAATTAGGCTTTGATGTAAACTGGCTGGATAACTATAGTTACTAGCACTCTTCAATCAAACATGACACAGTGTCAGAAAATAAATGAATAAATTCCTTTACAGAGTCCAGCTTCAACAATATTAAACCGGTATCCAAGTATTAAATCTAATATTTATATATTGAAGACTATGCCAGAACTTGAGAGATACCTTCAGGCTACAATAGCCATTTATTGAATGAGGCAAATAGCACTTTGTGTATTGCTGTACACCTAATGAACATGAATGCGTAACGTTTCATATTCACATTAATATTTAGCTTTTTGAAGAAATTGTGTTTGCATTTTTTACAGTTCTTTGAGAACCATGTCTCCATGTCAGAACCCCGCTGCTCACTTTTGGATGTTCTCATGCGTGCTTGGCATTATGCTATGAGTAATTAAACAAATGCATGGCACGGCCAGTGAAATGACTACAAATGAAGAAATGTTTGTATCTCTCTTATTCTTCATTTCTAGATGCACATTCCAGGTCATGCTGGCTTTACAGGCAATGAGGAAGCAGACAGGCTGTCCAGGGAGGGAGCAGCAAAGCCTTCGTGTTAGTCCACGGTTGCCACATTTATTTTAAAATGCTGCATTTTGTTTTAGGTGCCTAGAATGAGGTTGTAGTTTGTTTACTCCCAATGGCTAATGCACTTTCTTTTGTTGGGCTAGTGTTGTAATGCTATACACAACACTGGAAACAAGATTTCTGAAGAGCAGTGCTTATCTAAAATGTTTGTTTTTGATTGTTCTGTCAATTAAATTGTCATTATATATTTTTCCTGAGATTGACTACTTGTGCTTATTTTCCAATCTTTCAGAAATACAAGCACTTACAATGTTTTTTGGGTGCATTACAAGTGACAAAAATAATTGTAGTGAGAGTACCGGTGTAAGTCTCCAACCTGGCTAATATTCTGCCACCGTAATGTATTATTGATTCTTTATCTCTGAATGCATCATCTTGCTCTCATTTTCAGCAAAGTGTTTGCAGTCAAGAAAGGGTCATGGCTCTGAGATGCACCAGTGCTGGAATGCCTCAGTATAAACAGCAGGTGTCACTGCAGTTCATGTTGAAAACTTACAAGAGTACAATACAGATTTTCTTTACAAAAATCTAGCTTTGCCCTGTTATTACTGAGCCTTTCCCATCTTCACCTGTGTTATTTTAACTAAATGATGGGCATATTCTGATTCTGATTTTGTTTTTTGTTGTTGTTTTTTTCAATGTTCTTCATAGCTGAGGAGAACTTCATCCATTGTGCTTTATCCAGTTAATATTTAAACCTATCAAAATGATTTAAACGGGTTTAAAGTCAGATTTTTTTTCATCAAAATACCAAAGAGGAAGGAGAAGGTCATTAAGGGTTAAGAAACAAGAGAGTTCGTAAATTCTGACAGAATTTTCATTATATAGTGAGAATAGGTAGAGCCTTGGCCTGTTGTTAGTGTTAATTTCTCCTGAAATTCTGTAAGTGCTGTTGTTTATCTCAAGCTATATAACGGTCCTGTCTGATTCTCTGCTTTAAGTCTGCGTCTAGACAGATGCCTTGAGTGTTGTCTTAAATACAGATAAGCTGCACTGCAGGCTGAGGAGGAGTGAAGGCACCTTCTCTTTCATGAAATAAACCGAGGTGAGAATCTCAACACTAGGGCCTCACCGCGGTCCATCCTGACCTTCGCTTGCAGAGCTCAGCTCCTTTGAATTCCCGCTGAGATCCAAGACCTTCAGAGCTGGATGTGTGGTCAACAGTTATAGGTCAGGAGACTCCAATTGTCCTTGCCTGGTCAAAACAAGGAGGATTTAGTGCTAGTAACCTATCACAGATTCAGGTTTCTTGAGCCTACCAAGTCTTATTTTTGGATCTGAAGATGAAAACTTACACTCAAGCCTAATGGGGAATGGAGATTAGCTCATTTTGTAATATTGATGGAAGTTAGTTATTCCAACTGGTAACGTTTAGAACTCATCTGAAGGCTCTTTGATAATCAAACACGGTGATAATTTGTTGGAGATTAAGGGAAGGAGGAGGCACGCCAAAAACACCCCATCATTACGGCACATCTGGTCTCTGCTCTCTTCAAAAACCATGTCACAGCTGACTCGGGCCCTCAAATCTGGAAGGAAGTGTAGGGGAATTTCCACTAATGAATCCAACAATCACACGATGAGGCCTCTTTGTGCAGGGACTTCAATGGAAGCCACATTCGGAGCAGGCACAGCGAGGCACAATCAAAGGCACCGGCAAGCCGTTACCACGGGAGCAAAGCTGCAGCTTGTAACCGAACAGACATCTGTTTCCATGACAGCTGTCTGGAACGGCATCAGCCTAACTAACTGCTGCCTCAGAACTAGTCTGACTGTTTGATATCTCTTGCGATAAAGACAGAGAAGATTCTGTCAGAAACCCTCGCCGCTTGTTGTTGTGATGCGCTAATGCGAAGAGAGAAGTTTGCGTTTGTGTTTATTTTGTTGGGCTTTGAAGCTGCCGGAATCAGAGGCTGCGAAATAGTGGAAGGGAGAAGAAACGTATCCGAGAGAAGTAAACATATGGAGCGAACTACCGCGGTGTGCTCCAGGGAAGTCGCTTCAGAGCGACGTTTTCTGCGAAGGGTAGAGTAAAGACAAACAACTTAACTACAAGTTAAACGACAACGTTTCAGACATAATGGTGATTACAGAAAACATATTTTCCTCCCTTTTCTTAAAGGGCTACTCCACCCCAAAGTAAAAATGGTCATTAATCTCTTTTTATAGGTCGCTCCAAACCTAAAAACTATTAAATGCAATTTAAAAAACTGGGGAGGCTGACTGTCCCAATGACTGCCAAATATATAACACTGTCAAGGCCCAGAAAGTATGAAATACATTGTAAAAATAGTCCATCTGATGCAAACTGTGGCTGTGTCAGCCACACAAATACTTTTTCTATGTGTATTTATGCTTTTATTTGATGTAGCTTTCTGTACAAAAAGCATTCTTGTCACTTCATAACATTTAGATTGAACCAGTGATGGAAGATGTACTATTTTGACGATGTCTTTCATACTTTTCTGGGCCTTGACATTAATATGTACTTGGCAGTAGTGATTAATGACAAAATTTTCATTTTTAGGGTGAAGTAACCCTTTAAACACACAAATGTGTTTTTACCCGGAGGCACTTAAAATTAAGTAAATGGGGCCAAATATGTAAACATCAGTTTGTATATTTGGTTTGGAAGGTAAATTCAATTTGCATGGTAACACGATTTTAGTGTGGAAAATAGATGTTTTATTCCATTTTGCAACTATAAACTGCAAAACATTAAAAAAAAATCAAATAAATAAACTTTATGGGTCAAATACTGCACATTTTAGCAGAAATTATGTAACGTTTGGCTACTTTTACAAAATCATAGGTTTCAGATTTCTGCTTGCATGGCTTTTTTTTTTTTCTAAATTACAATTTTCCAAAATGATCTTATCATGCTTTTTTCCCCATAACTTTTCATTATATGTCATATTTTGTTGTTACAGTGAAATGGCAGATTTCTCTTGTGTCATGGCTAAGTCATGTAGTGTCTGGCTATTATTGCTGTGTAAAACCAAGTTCCACCACCTCTGGTTTTTAATTTTTTCAATAATCATTTTCACTTGTATGAACATCACAATATGGATTGAATGATGCAACACTACTTTGGTTACATAATAAATAAGAAATGGCTCCTATTTGCTTCCATTTTAACTGCAGCCTCCGTTTTTGTTTTGAAAATGAGGGACTTGTCTAAATCCAAGTTTTTGTTATCAGTTTAATGCCACAAATGCTACTGATTGAACTTATCTTGCACTAAACCAAAATGGTTTTTTTTAATAGGCCAGTATCTCCTCTTCTACATGTTTGAGACACCCGCCTGGTGGTCTGCTGTTTGCAAGGGCAAGGCCTGCCCGCAGAGAGGGGCTTGACAAGGTGAGCTCCAGCACTGCGGCACTCTGCAGCTTTCATTCTCATTCTCTCTCACTCCACCCTCCCTATCTCTCAGACAGTACACCTGCTTAGGAGCTCTCCAAAATCCTCACTACACTGAGATACCACCATAGCTAGAGTTTAATAAGCACTGCATCGTCTTATATGCGCATCTAAACACAAAGTCCTTGACCCAAATAGTGCAGATGGCCGTGCTCTGAACTGCCACTTAAATCAGTGAGCTCAGGAGAGTCTGCCGTGTCGCCTGGCCTTCAGGCTGCCTCAGACTGTGTGCGTATGAGACTGACTCATCAAGCTACCAGAGAACTCAATTTAATCCCACAGCAGGAGATTCATTCTCTTAAAGCTGAAGTTCCCCATCACGTGCTCGCTGATGAGGCGGTCGCGGCACCTCCTCACACGTAACCAAAGTGAGCCAGCCGTGCTGGATTTTTAATGATACATTTGTCAAGCAGCTACCGAGCAATATTTTAAGCATTTGTAAGGAGAAAAACAAAAGAAACATCTGTGTCTCCGTCACCCTTACTTGCGCAAGGAGTTGTTAGATCATTAAAAAAATCTTTCTTTCTTTTGTATTCCTTTCTTTCTTTCTTTTTGGAGTTCTTTCTTTCTTTTTCTTTCTTGCTTTCTGTAGTTCTTTGTTTTTCTTACTTTCTGTATTTTCCTTTTTTCTTTCTTTCTTTTTGGATTTCTTTGTCTTGTATTCCTTTCTTTGGTTTGTATTTCTTTCTTTCTGTAGTTCATTATTTCCGTAGTTCTTTGTATTTGTTTTTTTGCTTTTTTCTTTCTTTCCAATTTTTTTTCTTTGTTACTATCTGTTTTTTTGTTTTTCTGTATTTTCCTTTCTTTCTTTTTTTTGTTTTGTATTCCTTTCTTTCTTCTGTATTTCTTTCTTTCTTTCTTTTTATTTCTGTAGTTCCTTATTTCTGTAATTCTTTGTATTTTCTCCTTTTTTTTGCCTTTTTCTTTCTGTCCTTCTTTTTTTTCTTTCTTTCCTTCAAACTAAAACAAACCTACAAATAATAAGTGTCCAAATAGGCTACTTTCTTTTTTTCATTTTGAATGCTGTATCTATTTAAAACATTACTTCTTTGCTTGTGATTTTGTAGCCATGAAGGAAGTAATGCATTTGTAAATGCATATATAGTCCATGTGTAAATGTTAATTAAAAAATAATATTTGGTGGACTTCCAGAAGAATCATCCTCACTTGGTGGTTCTGTTACTAGATGACCATCTGAATCCTCACCTTGATGAAGCTGCCAGTCAGATTTGGCATGCTCTCAACCGCCCTTGACCGTGAGACGAGATACCACAGAGAGGAAGAGACAGAGAGAGAGTTAGTGAGAGATAGGTAGAAGGGGTGACAAGGTGAAGAGCAAATGATGCCATTAAAGGCAACAGCTGCTTACTGAAGCAGGGGCTGGACTGGTCAACCCTGCCACCCATAATGATAACAAGGTCAGCGGGTCACACCACTCAGCATCACACCACCCTGCTCCCCCATCCATCAGTTTTCCCGCCTCTAATTATGCAGCAGCCTTCTAACCAAGCATGAGATATTATTACAGAGACGAGACCCCCCTCTCTCTAGATGCATAATGAAGAGCGAGTCGTCTGTGAAGGGAGGCAGATTGTGCCGACAGCCAAACGCAGGATCACTGAGATGGTGCGGCATTATAACATCCCTTTTTCAAGCAGAAAACTGCACCAGCATGGACTTGTAAAGGCACTGCATCCTCGTAAACTAAAACCCTGAAGAGAATAAGTTATTGGAATTTCCCTAAGGAAGTTTTTAGAAAGCACATAAAACTCACTTTCCTGAGGTACCAGTTATGTAGCCACTTGTTAGCGACTTAAGGTCATTGCACACTGATCTGAAATCTCTTTCGCAAGTTAAAAATAAATATGACCTCACGCTGTGTCAGTCACATTTACACACTGCCTCTGAAACTTTCATCCATCATAAAAATATTCATACCAGGTTCGATTTTTTGCATTTTTGCATCCAAAGCAAGCATTTTGATAGGAAAGGATGACGAATATGAAAAAACAAAAACAAAAACGGAAATCCTCATTCTAAATACTTCAGACTCATTGTGCAAGGACCATTTTTTTTAAAAGCACACAATGGTTTCAAAATTCATATTTAAGGTCTGACTATGCATCATTTAAGTTGTGGAACATTAAATTAAAACCATTAATAATGTCCTTGAAGGGATAGTTCACACAAAAAATGAAAATATTTGGCTCATATTTACTCACCCTTATTGTTGTTCCAAACCTTTATGACTTTCTTTCTTCTGTGGAACTTTTTTTCTGTTTCAATATTTTTTTGTGATGATTTGGACCCCACTGACTTTCATTGTGCTGCAAAAACAGAGACATTCTTCAAAATATCTTCACCTAAAAGTCCTGAAATTCCCAAGGAAAACCAAAGAGACTTAGCCTTCTCTGTTGACTTAAAAATTTGTGTAATGACTGAATAGTTCTATTTATTTGTAGCATTTCCATGTGAACCTAAGCTTTGTAATTTGCTGAAGTTTATATGTATAAAACAAACAGCATTTACTGAGGCAGAACAGCTTATTTTTAACCCACTTGTTAGGAGTGGGACATGTGAATTTGCATGAGGAACACAGGATTGTATTAAACACTGAATCACGCTCATGTTTCTCCCCTGGCACCTGAGGGGCTTTAGAAAATAAAATCATAATTGCCACAATCAGCTCGTGAACCTGGGTTACCTCCATGCCCACAGCTCTGCCTGTGCACTGGTAGAGTCCCATGTTTAATCTTAATGAGCGTGAGATGCAGGCAGACACACTGTGGGGCGCAGGGCCCTGCTGAGCACCAGGGTATTAGCAGAAAAGAGAGAGAGAGAAAGAGCGAACAGCCAGATAGAGCAGAGGAAGCGTGCAAAAACATGAAAAAAGATAAGAGTGTAAGATTTAAAATGTTAGAGGGCTCAGAATACATAGTTGGAGGATGTGAAAACAGGAAAGAGATCTGTTGGACAGGAAGCGTTGACAAAATGCCACAGATATTTAAATACTCAGGGGAAATGGCTTAGTATTTTAATTTTTATCTATTATTATCAAGCATTTGATTTATTACACAATATTTTATTATAGGCCTGTCTATTTATATGGTTTGAGTACAGTGACATATTTTATTGTAAGTTTTTCTTTTTGAAATTGCAATTGCGGTTCTTACTATTGAAACTTTTTCTCATGCTTCTTTTCGAGATTTTAAAAAACAGCAATTGGGGATCACATGTTCAGTGACGTCCTTTAAATGTTTAAAATGGGTGGCTTGCTTGATTGGAGTCACTATAGAAAAGCAACAGTCAATCTGGATGCTGCTGAGAACAGCATGATATGAGTGTAAAATGAGAGAGAGTGAGGAAGAGTGCTCTTGCGTATACAAGCTGAGGAAGCCTTCCTGCACCATCGCCATATTTTTCCCTTTCCCGCATTCATATTGCAGAAGCGAAAAGGATGAGAGCTTGTTTTCAACAGACCCAACAGAAAGTTGAAACTTGTTGACTTCTTCAAAAAGAGAGGACCTTCAAAATCAGATGTATTTGATCTATAGTCAGATGACACTTCAGGTTCTGAAATTGTCCAGGTTTTTGAATTTTATTATTTATTTTTTCGCCTAGTTAGCTACTGATGTCATGAATCTTATCTTTCTGTAGAATCTATCCCCTTTTATCAATGAAGCAATTCCAGTGGTCAGGATTTTTTGTTTGTTTTTTGGGCTGCTCTATTCCCTGTTTCATTAATGGTAGTTGGTCATTTTAATATTTATTCTTATTCATGACAATATATTTAAATTAAAGACAAGACCTTACTTTGCTAAAGCTAAATTTAGATTTACATTTAGTCATTTTGCAGACGCTTTTATCCAAAGTGACTTACAATTATAATTTACTTACAGTACACTTAAATATAGTGTAAGTAAATATTTCTGTAGCTAACAGCTACGCCTATAATGGATTGAAGTTAACTGACATTTATTACTATTAAGTAGCGTTTAAAATGCAAGGAGCATTTATCTAGCTAACATTTTATATACTAATATAGTGGGTTTTTTTATTTTTCAAATTTCATGTTTCTATTTTGCTGTGTCTGCTGCGTTTCACATCACAGCTCTAGATCACTAGTGTTCTTGTGGTGTCTTCAGCCAATCAGTGTTGTTATGAGTAGTAACATGGCATTTACGTCTCAGGTGATTGATATGCACGGGAATGCTAATAGATGCTTTTCTCTTGAACTTTATCCGAAATCGTCCTGATACCCTCATTCACTGTTTCCTTCATTACTGCACTAATACAGTCCACTGAATGAATTCAAAAAACGAATTTGTGGATTCAGACACTGCAATTCTCACAGTGCATATATTCTTTAGTTATGTCAGTTGTATTTTCATTATTGAGGTGCGTTATGACACTGAAATAACACCATTTCAAATAGTTGTCTGCTCAAATAGTGTGCTAAATAAGCCTATAGGAGGCAATTTCTGAAACAACCCAGGTATTATAGAGGTGTGCATTGATTTCCAACTGATAAAACAGTATGAAATGCTCAACGCTGCCCCCTGTCTGCCATCTGACTTCTTTAAACCAGACTGATTTATCCATCTTCTCTCTCTCTCTCTGACTCTCTCTCTTTGGCTCTCGCTCTCTCTTTCTTCCTAATCTTCCACTCCTGGCCAGTTATGCATAAACGACAGACAGTAATCTCTTGACAGGCAGAACCGAACTATATGAAGGCAGTGCTGTAGATAATACAGGCAAGTTATGAGAACTCAGATGCTGGCTAGTCTGAGTCTTTGCAGCTCATCAGCAGACAGCAGGGCCTGCCTTCAACTTAATTAGCTTCCCCTGAGATCCTCTTCTGACGGCATCAACCTGAATGAACGGGTGCATTTTGTGGATGTGTGTGTGTGCGACAGAAAAAAGGAGAGAGAGCGACAGAGTGTGCCGACTATGTCCGGTCAAGTGAACAGAGCGGGGGCACCATTATCAGTCCATCAGATGTGAAGGAATGTCTCCCCGCTGTGGGGCTGGGTCTCAGAGCAGTCCTGACATGCAACGATAGATGGAGGGAAGAAAGAGAGAGAGTGAGGCTGATCTTGGCCCACATCTAGCTGTGCAGCGGGGAAGATGCAAAGAGAGGGAAGGGACATTGTTTCTATTTCTTCTATGAGATGAGTCAGAGGGTTTGTTGTGCCTCATTTTCTATCTCGCTGGAGCATGGCCTTCTACAGCACAACTGCACCAAGCTTGTGGGCAAACAACAGCGGGCAGTATAGCACGCTGTTATTTTCTTTTTAAGACATATATTTCCTTATTTCAATAACTCTTATAAGTGGAAAAGAGGTGAATGTTATTTATTCCTGGTTTCTTGTTGACCATGAAACATCTTTCTAATAGATATATTTAATGGTTTGTATATGATTAAATACACCATGTTTGGTTGCTTTACTTCTCAGTCTGTTTGTCTTTTCCTGTATAAGAGGATGGGTTTTTTATGTCTTTTTTCATATGTGTTTAAATGCCTTTAAGCACTTGAAACCCAACCCCTTCCTCCCCTCAGGTATATTATATGATTAACAATAGTAGTACATAAGGTTGTCTCACTCTCTATATATTACCAGTCACCTGAGGTAGTAACAGTAGCAACAGTACACTGGTTGAGTGTTTTTCTTTATGATCATTATTTAGGCTATATGTGTACATGTCTATGTGTGTGTGTGTGTGTGTATGTGTATACACACACAAAATGTATAATTTCCAATTAGTCAGAAAGTGCTTAACAGCTGCTTACACCACTTACCTGAGGTGAACGCCCGTCAATGTCTGACATGGAAGAGAAGAAAATGTTGAATAAAGTCATTATTTTTGTTTTCTTTGTGCATAAACATTGTTTTCAAATCTTCATAAATTTAACAACGACTGATGTCATGGACTATTTTAATGATTGCCTAAGTTTATTGGGCTTGAATGTGGTAGTTCTTTTGCTGTCCGTGCAGGGTCAGAAAGCTCTCGGATTTCATCAAATATCTTAATTTGTGTTCTTAAGATGAACAATGGTCTTATGGGCTTGGACTAATATGAGGGTGAGTAATTAATGACAGAAGGCTAAGATGCAAACGCCAGCTTGCACTAAACCTCAAAAGACTGTCTTAAAATGTTTTGCAAAATTTCTTCAAAGAAAGCAAAGTAAGAGCAAACTCATATTGTGTTTTCACATTAACAGTGTTTCTGCTGCAGCTCTGTGAGTGTTTGTCCTGCACTCTCTGCCTGAAGCTCCACCCCTGCTGATCTACTAGTGCCCAGAGTGTCCGCTGTGCCTGCTGTGACCCCACGGATAACTTTGTGGTGACCGCAACCACTGCTGATTGATCATCAGAGAGAAAGAACGAAAGAGAGAGGGAGGGGCGTTCTACCCATATATAATGTTAAGCTGCCAAGTTGAGCAGATGGCACAACTCAGTGCATGAGTATGCGTCAATTCTCTCTCTCTCTCTCTCTCTCTCACTACCAGCAAACATTATAAAGGGCATTAGGGGGTGGAGCAGAACTTTTGTTTACTTCATGTTTTAATATTGCATGCTTTCCGACTCTTAAGAGCTCTAAGAGCTTCACCTCAAGTAGCTAAGTTTCTATAGGGCTATTTTTATGTAAAATATATAAAATGTATAAAAGGTCACACTTTATTTTAAGGTCTAATTCTCACCATTTTTAAACCATTAACTGCAACTTTTGCCTCAATAAACTGCTAGTTTGCTGCTTATTGGTGAGGTAGTTTTTAAGTTTAGGTATTAGGTAGGATTAGGGATGTAGGATATGGTAATGCAGAATATGTGTTGATAAAAATTACTAATAAACAGCCAAAATGTTAATAATATGCATGTAAATAAGCAACTAGTTAGTAGTGAGAATTGGTCCCTATACTAAAGTGTTAAGTGTATAAAATATCTAAAATATTATATAAAATCATATTATAATGATTTCTGATGGATCACGTTGCACTGACTTCAACTTTTCCATCACAGAAATAAATAATATTGTTAAGACAACAGTTATTTTAAATTGTAATAATATTTCACAAAATAAATGTATTTTGATCAAATAAAGGCAGCCTTGGTGAGCATAAGAGACTTGTTTCAAAAACGGTTTAAAATCTTAATTATTAAAAACTTTTGACCAAAAATATGTATCTATATATTTCTATATTATCAAAATCAAAGTAAGAACTTTGCCCTTTGTTCACTTCATTTTGCCACAGATTCGTTTACAAACATGCCACGGTTCGACATGGGATTTTCAAAAAAATAAAATTAACTGAAAGACAGTGCTGTGCTGGCTATATTGAATATATTGGATCTCAAGTAAGAGTAACTCTTTTTGTACATGGCCACTATTGTTTTGTCTGTTAAACATACTGTTTGAGTATTTATGCTAACATTATAATATAACATTCAGGTTGATAACATTATAAGTGGACCTCATGGAACATTAGGTAATGATTTGTGTAATGATTTATTTACCCTCATGTCTTTCCACACCTTTTTGTTTTTGTCCATATAATGAAAGTTAACATGGGCTAATGCGGTTCAATGTTTCTTTAAATACAAGTAGTGTTTCACACAATAGAAAGTCATCCAGGTTAACCATGACATAAAGGCAAAATGTATGTACATGTACATTTTTCTGTGAATATGTTCTATGTTAGTGTCTTATCCAAGCAGTTTGTCTAGCGTTGTGACTCAAGATACGACAACATTTTATCATCATTTTATACAGAAATCCATGTCAGCATTCACATAATTTATCTTGCAACTATCATATGCAGCAACTTGCAGCCTTTGCCTAAATTGGCATCTTTATGTAGCAGAAACAACCATATTCCTTTGTTGATTAGATTTACGCGCAGATCGCTGCCAGACACAGTCAGGCTTGTGTAAGCATCTGTGCCCACTTCTGGCCCTGGCATGGCGAAGAGCGGCTGGCACGAAGCGATCTGGTGTTGATACAGTAGTGGAAGGTGTGCGCCGCGGGTTCAGTCAGGCTGGAGAGGAGCACAGCAGTATGGGTAGCATGAGGTCATTCAACCGCTGCCCATTCATCAGCCTGCGCCACCAAGCCCCATAGCTCCTCTGTCACCTTGACAACACAGCCCACAGCAACCTGCCCTGCATGAAACCTAGCTATTGATTTCTTTCGCTCGTTCCCGCTCTGTGTTCAGTCGTTCGTTATTTCTCTCGCTCGTTCTCTTTCCCCTCCTCACCACAACGTCCCTTTTTGTGTTTCTAGCTCTTTATACTACCACTAACAGAAATAAGCGGGGTCTTTGTTGATTTTGGAGCAGATTAAATTAAAAATCGGAGTAGAGTCTCGATCAGAAAAGCTTGGTCTCTTGGTTTGGCTCCAGGTCTGAAGTCAGTCTGACATGACAAGCCGGAGAGCACTAAGAAGTGTCATTACCAACTGAGGGCACTGCGGCATTTCAGATGGAAAGCCACTAACGGAAAAAAAGAGTGGGAGGCCAGTACTTGAAAGATTCCCTACTAATGGGATGGGATTCATGGGATCACATGCAGCAGTGCACACGCACCCAGTTTCGTGTTGCCAGGTTTTACTAAACAGCGAAAGGTCTGGTTCATATAGCAGTGTATTCTGGCAAAGACCCATCCACTTAAACAATCTAACTGACATGTACATCAACCAATCATGGTGTGTTCTGGTTTTACCATGGTTTTATCTGAAATAAATACCACAGTATAGACAATTGTGTGGTTATACAAATGCTGGCAAAAAAATTAAATGTGTGTAGACTCAGAAAAGGATTTTGTCAAAAGCAATTGATTTTCAGACGTGATCAGAAGATAAAGGAGAACATGGAGATAATGGGTGTCTAAAGTGTGCGTTAGCATTATTCATATATTTCAAAACTTTTGTTGTCTCTAACCTTGTAAATGTTGGCAAATAATTTATTGTATCAACTCAGTACCTTGTAAACATGACTTTGTGGGCTGATAAAAAGCCCTGTATTCCTTTACCCTAGGAAGTTGTGGAAAGTCAGCCAATCAGATTAGACATGGACAGATTAAAAAAGTGTTTTCAGTGTGCAATTAGTTTTGATATACACTCACCTCCAAAGGTATTGGATCAGTGAGGCCAATTCCTTTATTTTTGCCATACTGAAAACATTTGAGTTTGACATTAAAAGATGAATATCAGACGAGAGATTTACATTTCCAGGTATTTACATCTGGATCTGACAAACAACTTTTTTTTAAACCCACCTATTTTTCATGTGAGCAAATGATTGAAACATGTGACTGACAGGTGTATTTTGTTGCCCAGGTGTGTTCTTTCACAATGGTTGTTCAAACAATGATTAGTACTGAATGTCTACGCTCAGTTAAGGTAAAAAAAAAAACAAGCAATTGTGAAGCTGAGAGAAGAAGAAACCAATTAGAGATATTGCAAACACATTGGCCTTGGCATTTCAACCATTTGGAATGTCCTGAAGAAGAAAGAAGCCACTGTTGTACTATGTAACAGACATCGAACAGTTAGACCAAGGAAAACAACTGCATTTGATGACAGAAACATTGCGAGAGCTGTCAGGAAAGACCCTGAAACAACGGTAAGTGAGATCAGCAACAACTTCCAGAGGGCAGGAGTGAAGGTATCACAATCTACTGTTCACAAAAGACTTCATGATCACAAGTACAGAGGCTACACCAGAAGATGCAAACCACTCATTAGCAAGAAGAATAGGAAGGCCAGGCTGGAATTTGCCAAAAAGTACAGAGATGAGCCTCAAATATTCTGGGGCAAAGTTTTATTGATTAACCTTTACCAAAGTGATGAAAAGACTAAAGTATGAAGAAAGAAAGGATCTGCTCATGATCCCAAACATATAACAACCTCATCTGTGAAACACAGTGGAGGTAATGTAATGGCTTGGACTTGCGTGGCTTCTCTACGAGCCCATTAATCTTCATTAATGATGTAACCCATGATGGCTGCAACAAAATGAACTCAGAAGTCTACAGAAACATTTTGTCTGACAATTTCAATAAAGATGCAACCAAACTTATTGGGAGATCCTTCGTCGTGCAGCAAGATAATGACCCAAAACACACTGCTGAAACAATAAAGGAGTTAATCATTTTACCTGCTAAAGAGGAGACCCCCCAAAACAAACAACAACTGAAAGAGACTGCGCTGAAAGCCTGGAAAAGCATCACAAAAGAACAATGCAAAAGTTTGGTGATGTCAATGGGTCACAGGTTTGATGCAGTTATTGAAAGCAAAGTATTTGCAAATATTAAGTCTTATTCACTTTAATCTTAATTCTATCTGTTCCAATACTTTTGCTCTCAGGAAAAATGGGTGGGTTCAAGCAAAGGGTGCTATCTTCTACGTTGTTTGTCAGATCCAGATGTAAATACCTGGAAATAAAAGCTGGCATGTAAATTTCTTGTCTGATATTCATATTTTGATGTCAAACCCAAATGTTTTCAGTCTGCAGCAAAAATAAAGGAATTGGCCTCACTGTCCCAATATTTTTGGAGGGGAGTGTATAGTCACAGAAGAAAATGTCCTTGAAATTTAGTCAATATTTGTCATGTTCAGTAGTCCATTTAAGAAGTTAGTGTTACTTTTAGCTTAGTGTTCTTCATGCTTTAAGACTGCAGTTTATTTTCCTTATTTAAAATTTTATACACATATTGACGTGTATACATATATAATATAATATTGTGATTATTAATATTATTTTGGCCATTACTCCAGTCTTAGATGTCATATTATTATTCTATCAATCTAATATGTTAAATTATTGTTTCATATATTTATGAAATATATTGATGCCTTCTTCAGTATTCCTTGATAAGTAGAACGTTTTATTTATTTATTTAAACATTTATTTGAAATGGAATCTTTTGTGACATTATCAATATCCCTACTGTTTTGTCTAATTTAATGCTTCCTTGCTGAATAAAAGTAAAAAAAAAATTACTTACTGACCCCAAACTCCATGGTTGTGTGTCTCAGTAATTTGCCTGACTAGAGTTACATTTTGTGTGGATGCACTGTTGACATCCATTTACTGTTTACTTTCATTTTAGATTAACATCTTTTTACTTTATCTTAAAAGCAATAAATTTGCATTGCAAAAGAACAACCATAACTTTCTTTCTCATTTTACTCTCCGCTTTTTCCAAAGCTGACCCCTGCTGATATATTAAGATGCACTGAGCTGAAGGTCACGTTTAGTCACATGACTACCAGCTTTGTGGGTGTACAAATCAATACGTGACTTGTCGGCAGCAGGAGCATCCTTGCCTATAGTGTGTTAAGCTCAGAGTGCTAAAGGTTAATGTACATTTGCTTTTCTCACAGTGGCATTGATTTACATCAGTGTAACATGTGAAAAACATCACATTCACAGTTGGTGAACTGCAACAGCAGAGGCCTGTCCTGCACTGGGAACAGAGAGAACCTCTATAAGCGTGACTGTCAAAGGGAAGAGTGTAAAGCTGTGCCCTTGCATTATGACCTTTTCCTCTTTCGTTAGTATTGAGCGCCCATCTCCCCTTCGCCTGAACAGCAGCCGTCTGGGCTGCCCACTGCTCCAGTGTCATCCAGTCTGGCTCATGGATCTTTATTAAATGTTAATCAGCCTCCTACAGTCTCAACCTACAAGGTTTTTACTCTTGCTCCCTCCGTCTTCTGTTGGCTTGTTCTCCTTCACCCAGCTCTCATCCTTTTGCATCTGTTGAAGAGCATTAGAATTTGTTTTATGTTATTTTTTGTAAAGTTGCCAGATGTATTAGTTTTAATGTAGAAAATAAATCTCTCACAGGAGAGGTGTTTATCAGTAACTGTGCTGATTACTGAATTTCCAGAATTTCTACACCAAATAAGAGAGGTCTGTCTGTGTTTTCCTCGTTCACACAAAGAACGATAACTTTAAAGAGAATGATATCCGTCTGTTTATTCACTTGCATCTGCCGCTTTAAATCCAGCTTGTTGCAGCAGGATGGATTCTGATTGGCAATGTTTGTATTGTTCATAAGCTGGAAAAAAAAAATTCTGGTAGTGGTTATAAATTAAATCGTTTCTCTGTTACTTTATTGTTATACTGTGTGTGGTGTACTGCTATTTTTTAACGCAGAGAATGATTTTTAGAAGTATATTATTTATCATTATCTTTATAGTTATCGTGCTTGGTGTGAACGGGCCTTTAGAGCATGGCAAAACTAGAAAAATATTTGTTTATTAAAGAACTCCCCACAGAATTTCCTTTTAATCTTCATACATTTTCTAGAAATCACATTTTTAAAATACCTCATTTTCAAAGGTTTTCAACACTGTTGGAACCCTGGTACTCCTTGGCATGAACATGAATTTATCAGCTATAGTGTATTGTCCCGAATTTCAATATTAGCAAATCCCTAATCTGTATTATTATACAGAGAAAATAAAAAGTGAAAAAATGACGAGTTAACAAAACCAAAAGCTGAAGACCAGATAAATAATATAATACCACAAAGTGACCCGAAATTGAGTATTCCCATTGACTAAAATGCTGACTCCTTTCCAGGATTTGGCCTACAAAAAGTATGTCTCCCTTGCAGTGCTCTATTGGCATAACTTGGAGTGTGTCTGGTTTATATTCAATACGGATAGATACATTTGCAAACAACATCTTTCTTTATTAAGTGCTATTCAATGCAGTGTTGACTATTTGTAGGTCTCGCTGGCCGAGCAGCTGAAGCAGCCTGACGTATATGCAGCATCCAAACACAGCATATGTTGCCGACCATTACTTTGGTCTTTTCATCAGTGAAGTTTGAAAGGTTTAGGTCTTACTTAAGCTCTCTTACCAAGCAGTTTGGCATTAATACCATTTACGTCACTCTCATTCACAGCTTTTGTTGCAGTAACTCTCCGCTCTATGACTCTCCTCACAGTAACTTCATTTCCTGCTGAATTCTGAACCACCTCCAAGCGCAATGTTGTTTCAGTCTCTTCCAGATGACCGCCTGAGTTATTTTAGTGCATGCGTACACCCACTCACCATCAGCACTATTCTACTGTAACACCTCCACTAATGATTCTTTCATGTAGCCGTAATGGTGTTGATTATACCGACTAATTCTTGATTATTTCACAAGTGATTATCCTGATTTTGACACAATTGTCATTTACATGCAGCACTGTGGATGATGTTGGAAAGCAGATATTTAAATCTATTTCGAGTTATATAAATTTTTTCCCCCTGTTTTCAAATGCATATATATAGAGGTTGTGTCATCTTAAAGATGTGTGTGTCTTTAAATGATACAGAAAGAAAGAAAGGGTGAGAGAAAAGGATCAGGGATGGTGTCGCTGCAGGGCTCCAGGGATTGATTGATGGCAGCCGTATTTACGCCATCAGGTTCCCTGTGTGGAGCCAAAATGGCTGCCTGTTCCCACCGTGAGTACAGGCACCCCCCGCTGCCACAGCGAGCTAAAAAGCACTCTGACTTAGAACCGTAATGAAAGAGAAATATGAGCAAAACTCACATTTTAAACTTCGAGAGGCAGGGGAAATTTGTTGTGATTCCATGCAGGTTTGTAGGTGCTACAAGATGAAGTAGGCATTATTAAAGTTTTTTAAGCCCGTCTTTAGGAATAGCATGTTTGCATTGAGTCTAGATTCAGTTATGTATAAATGAATGCTTCACAATTTGGGGGAATATTGTGATCGCAATTTTCCGATGCAAAGTGCAATTGTGATTCTTTGTTTGTTTCTTTGTTTCCTTAAGCTCCAGGTTTGCATAAATTCTAGGGCTGCACAATTGTAACAAATACGAGGCTAGAAATTTGATTAAAAATAACAGTACAGTATTAATCTACATGATATTTGTAGGTGTCTTAATTTCTGCATTTTCAAACGATAAAGTCAAGTTTTTAATGCAGAAAACTTTTATTGACAACAGCTGGTTTGTGCTTCTCATTACAAGTTCGGGTGCATGTTGTGCTCCCTTATGCACATTATAAGTGACCCAAAGCGATGTGTAAACCGAGACACTGAGAGATGCTGAAAACACTGGATCATGAGCCGCTTGTGTGTAAAAGAACACAGTGCTGTGCTTTACTCTGAAACACAAAGCGCATAAATGTAGCTAAATTGCAGCCTTTGCAATTTGATAATCCATTTTATTTTGTTGAATCGTGCAGCCCTGGTACTAATCTAACTCCTGGGACTGCTGCATCAGAAACAAGGCCTGATCATGGCTATATCAGGGAAACAGAGAGGCACTGCCACTCCGGTTTGATTAAGCTTTAAAAGTTGCAACTGGCTCCAAACTGAAGTATATACAAACTGAAAGTGCAGCAGTCTTGGCGAGAGCTTCCTGTCATCAGTATTCCTCCTGTGGGGCTTCCTAGCCGCAGTTCCATGGTTATGCTGCAGTTAAGCACTCTCTCACTCTGTCTGTCGCTCTCTCGTTCTCCCTCTCCCTGTGACTGTCGGTTTAGGGGGTGGGAGAGAAGGAAGTGACCTACATAGCACCGTTCCCTCGCCTCGGCTGTCTTTTGCATTTCAAGGGATAATGAATAATTTACAGCTCCTCTCCCTCCCGTGAAAACGTGACAGCCTTCAATACAATTAACGAATTTAACAAGCCCCGGTGACAATCAGTGCACTGCCACTCAAAGGACCCGGATAGAGGCTTGGATCCAAGAGCTTGAGGCACATCACTGGAAAAAAGAGAGAGAGAGAGAAAATAACAGTGCCACAGGTGAGACTTTATTGGGAGCAGCTCACAGGAAGCTCAGTGGGGCTGTGCAGCACACAAACATCAGAAAGGTTTTTACTATTCAACACAACACCAGCTAGAGAGGAGTAAACGCTTTATAGCACAGCTACAGGAGAGTTACAGTCTGCTTTAGCGAGCATTGTTTGTTTCTGCTCATGTTTGTGCACTCGCATGACTCTGGCCATGAGGAACATTATCAGGTTCCTCAAAAAAGGGATATAAATTTGAACTGTGCTTTCCGGTTGGAGTTCAGGCAAAGTCAAGGATCTATGCCAGTGTCACCACAGCCCACTGCCTCTCTAGATTCCAATTATACTGCAGTGGTTGGAGTACAGTTTCCGATTCAGAAACAAACACGCACACACTCGCGTCGTGTGCCACGCACACACTGAATCGCTGGGGGAGTGTGTAATAGTTTTATCAGGGTGAGCACAGGCACACAAGTGCACTCCAGCCTGCAGCTATGGCTGGGCTCCATGGGAGAAAGTCAATTACGGCAGGATGAGCCAGCCCGGGGTGAACATATGGGATAGAGATAACGCAGGCAAGATGGCCGCTACACACTCCCAGCAGCCCCTGGTGCCCAAGTGTCGCGTGCCGCTCTCTGCCCTCCTCCATATTTACCTCACACTGCAGCACCAAACAAAGACCATCTGGAGACTGTTGAACGCAAACGCAAATTCATAGAAAAGCCACTTTTTATTTATTTTTTTTATTTGACTTGATGGAACAAAAATGAAAAGTTAGACCTTAAAAGATGGAGGGAAAATTAAATTGGATCTTGATGTTTTATGAAGATTAACCATAGTAAAAGTGTAGTAACCTTGTTTTATTTTAGCACATTGATTACCATTGCTTTAACCACAGTTTTACTACAAATACTTTGGTTAGTGTAGCAAAACCATGGTTAATTTGTGGTTACCATGGTTTAATAAAACCATGGTTTATTTTCATAAGGGTTACCAGGCTTCCTAATTAGAAGAATGATGTAGCCATCAGCTAGCTACTAGCTTGTATATCTTAAATAAGAATGACTGTGCTATGTTGTACCAGTAAAAAATTGTCAACCTGTACAGCCCTTTTGATGTAGCTAAGATAGTTACTAACTACAGCGTCATCAACTGATCATTGTGATGTAAGCACTTAAGCTAGTTGCTAGCAATGTAATTCTCAAACAATAATTCAGTTAATTCTGATGTAGTTACTTAAAATAAGTCTCAGAATGTGTCTGTGAAGTTTCAGCTGAAGTTTCATATAATTTTGAAAATGCCTATTTCGAGTGGAAGCAGAATCATGCTGATTTTGTGCATTTCTCTTTAAATGCAAATGAGCTGCTGCTCCCCTCCCCCTTTTCCAGACTGTCCCTTTACAACTCATTCTTTAGATACTGTGCTAATAAACATCTGATTGGATTTGATTGTCCATATCAGTTATTTTCTGATATACGGTTTTCTGAGCGCACACATCTTAAGCATGTGCACAGGAAGTGGCTCTCACACGGCATGTGCGTAAATTCTTATTTCAAGTTTATGTTAAAAACACACAAGTTATAAAAACATAGTCGGCTATGTCTGTGAAGTTAAACAGCTGGGTAAGAAATCTCAAAAACGTGCAGATTAAGAAGCGGTAATATTATAATAACATCCCCGTTCTTTGTAACAGAGAGAGCGAAATCTTTGTTTCATTTTTCACATACTTTCAGAGAAAGGCTTACCGAAACAAAGTTACTGGGTTGGTAGATGCACCGGGGACCCAATTATAGTTTTCATATGTCCCCTTTAAGCTATTAGCTAGTTGCTAGTTTATCATTCTCATAGTATGATTTTAGTTAGATTATCTGGAATGAAGTTGTTAGTGGTTCTAGCTAGTTATGCAGCACAAACCTGCTTGAACTAGTATCACCATTTATGCTGATCTGACTTGTTTTGCTTTCTCAGCACTGAATTATTCAGCGCCTTGACAACCAGGGTACTGTATATCCTGAGGCCTGAATGTTTGGACGCTCAGCTGATAGTCTAATAATAATAACAGTTTTAGTAGCTTTAGCACTTATGGGCTTAGTAACCATCAAGCTTTGTTGCATTGTGTAACCGAGGAGAAGGACTTTGTTCTTCTTTGCTTTCTTGTTTGTTTGTGGGTGATAGACTGAGTTGCGATTCACCGCACGTCTCATCATAGCCAGCTCTCAAACAATTATGACGAGAGAGGATGAGAAGAGAGTTGGATTCTCTCTCTCTCTCGTCCTCTTTCTCTGTTTGTCTCTCATGCATGCATGGATGCAAACCCGTTCCAGTCCACACACGCTTATCCCTGTTAAACGGACACAGAGAGCTGCCCGTTGGCACAGTGAACAAAGTGGCGGGGGGCTTGACAAAAATACCCTCTTCTGCAAAACCTTAAGTTCTTCACTGCTTTGGATTAGCCGTCTTCTATTTCATACTGTGCATGATGTAGATTGCTCCTACAACAGAAAACAGGGAGAGAGAGAGGGGGGGAACGGAGAAAAGAAAAGCAGCACGTCAGAGCTCGAGTCTGTCAAAAAGCAATCAGCAGCGTGAGTGCCTTGCCTCCTGCAGACCGCTGATTATGGCATTAGGCTGAGCCCAATTCTTCCCCTTGTGAGGCAAATCATTCCGCCTGCAATAAAGAACTCTGAGACAAAGGAGAAGTTAATTAAGATTAATTAACTTTTTTTAATGACGCCTGTACACTAGAATTTGTGCGTGTGGCCAAAGGCGTTTTCAAGTATACTGCTATACCTTCACATTGTTCTCTGTTTCCCTCCCTCCCTCCCTCCCTCTTTTTTCTCTCTGCTTACCTTTATTTTATTCCAGTTATCACCCCTTAGTTTTATTACGCTGTAAAAAGACTCTCAAGGACACATAACTAGTTAAAATCTGCATTGCTATAAATCTGTTTTGCCATGTTCATGCGTATTTCTACTTTGTCTGCTTCACAGTCTTGGAATGTTACTCCACAGGCTTTAATGTGCGTGTCTTCAGAGCATCCTCAGCGCTTTTAATGAGCCCACAGCACTGTAAGAGCAGTAAAGGCAAATGAGACCCTCCAGCTTATTCCCCCTTTCTTGTGCTTTCTTTCCTCGTGGTCAGCTGAGAGTGGTTTCTTTACACTGTCTGGAACACTGCAGGCTCAGAGAGATCATTCACAAGCAAAAAGCACGCCAGACAAATCTAATTTGAGATTGCATTGTGGTGCATGTGGTCTTAGTTGGTATTTATGTTTTGCTTTCCAGTCAATATATCCAAAAGATCCTTAAAAATGTAAACTGTATATGTTCAGTGCCATTCAAAACTGTGGGCTCAGTAGGATTATTTAATGAAGAATATTTTTTTAAGCAAGAAAGCATTACATTTATTTTAAAGGTAACAGTGGAGACTAGAGAAGGAACTTCAAAACTAAAAATCACACAATTTATGAAATAGAACAGTTATAGCAATATTAGAATGGTTTCTAAAGGATGTGACACAGACTGGATTAATGGCTGCTGAAAATACAGCTTTACCATTACATTAATACAACATATTTTAAAATACATTAAAAAACAATCTTACCTTACCTTTTATTGTAAGAATGTTTCACAATATTACTGTTAAATATATTTTTGATCACATAAATGTAGCATTGATGAGCATAAGAAAAAAGATAAATCTTTTTAACAGTAGTGCATATATAAAATAAAAATTTATTATTACAATAAATATTAATTAGATGTGTTTATTATCTTTTATATTATGTTCTTTAAATTATATATACTGATCAAAATTCTAAATGCAACACTTTTGTTTCTGCCCCCATTTTTCATGAGCTGAACGCAAAGATCTAAGACTTTTTCTATGTACACAAAAGGCTCATTTCTCTTAAAAATTGTTCACAAATCTGTCTAAATCTGTGTTAGTGAGCACTTTTCCTTTGCCGAGATAATCCATAAACATCACAGGTGTGGCATATCAAGATGTTTTAAGCTTTTTTTATGTTTCAATTTTTCTGTCTATTACCTAATCTTTCAGTTTACTGTATATGACATTAAAAATAGGTTATTATACAATAAGTTATGTTGTAATTTCTGATTAAAAAAATGAAATTTTGCTTTGTTTTACCAGGCTGATTGTGGAATTTAGTCCGTTAAAATCCAATATTCTCTTTAAATGGGTGTACTTCTTTGTGTTTGCTATCATTTTTAGACAATCTAATGTTCATAAAAATATCTCGTAGCTGAGCTACGAGATGTTGTTTGTGTTTTGTTTATTTCCATCCACACATTAGGACCCCCGATAACAGTTTTCCAGTGTTTATTTGCCACCACTCTCATCTACCAGTTCTCAGCCCAACGGACTGTCCAAGATGAGAAAAGCCTTCAGAGGAAAAAGCATTTGGAGTTACCCGTTATTTCTGAAATCTTTCCTTAATGGCTTCCCATCGTTCCACGCCGTAGTTCTACAACATTTTGTGCAATTATTCAGCTTGCACTGTTTTTGATCATTTTACTCTTTCAATCCTGTTCCAATGAGCAAAAGAGAGGAGGAAGGAGAGAATGTGAGGGAAAATGATGTGTGTGTGTGTTTGTGTTCATGCCTGTAGGGGGCTGGGACAGCCGCTGCACCCCAGTGTGCCTGCTGCTGCTTTACATTCTGCCGGTGTAGGCTGAGTCTCACACAGCAGCAGTAGCAGCCAGCCAGCCATGCACATCCCTCATTCAGCCTGGCTTCTCATTTATCAGCTCACTCAACCAGCAATCTCACTCTCTCTCTTTCTCTCTCTCCTAAATATCCTCTCTTTCTGTTCCCATTGTTCTAAACCTCCACATGCATCGCGGTGTGTGTGTTCATGCCTGTATAAATATTCAAGTCTCTTTCACTCGGTTGATTCCTATTTCACAGAAAGGAATTCTTACATTACTGCCCCCTTGAGGACAGAAAAAGCCATTACTCAATATGTTCCTTTTATTAAGCATTCTTCCATTCTTCCTCAGCAGAGCGCAGTGTTATCCAGCGCGAGCTCTGCTTTGCTGCAGGCGGCTCCGTCCCAAACCTCAGCCCTATCTTGAGCGAACATCACACAGCCGAGATGAAAAAGAGGGAAATCGATGCAGGGGAGAGCGCGCCGTGTAGAGAGCCTGGCTTTGCTTTGATCGAAGGTTGACTGACAAGACCTTCAGCCCTGTGATCTCCAGCATGATGAAGGACCAGAGCCGTGGTAGTGCAACAACGTGTGTTTGTTGTAGTTTGTGCATTGTAGGTTTTGTGTATTTGTCTATATGTTTTTAAAAAAAATATTTACTTGAAAACCTAGTGAACCGCCTACGAAGACGGCATTTTAAAACTTCCTAGGCACTCTCCTGACACCAAAGTCTTTTTCAAAAGGTCATCGTAATTATGCTGCCGCCTAAGATACCATCTTTAGGCCAAATTTTAAAGTGGAATCACTATGCTACGATGCTTTGCATAAAATACATAAATTTCATTTATAAAAAATAATATAAATAAACATAACAGCATTGCTAGTTAAAGAAATAGTCCATCTGAAAAAGAAAATTCTGTCATTATTTACTCTAACTATTAACTAAGCTGCTTTGGTTCCCATTGTCTTCAGTTGAATGGACGATAATACAATGGAAGTCAATGGGCACCAAAATGGTTTGGTTATCAGCATTCTTTGAATTATTTTTATTTATTTATCCGTGTTCAGCAAGAGAAAGAAATTCATACAAGGATATGAGTAAATAAGAGAATTTTCCTTTTAGGAGGGCTATCCTTTAAAGTAAAATAAAAAAATATATATTTATATACATATATATTTGTCATTTAATTAAAGCTGAAATAAAATATTACATGAAAACTTAAACATTTTGTTAATTAGAAATGAAATAATTTGAGCTCGAAGTAAAATTATTAAAACTTAAACTGAAAATAAAAATAAATGAAAGCTAAATTGAAATTCAAACAAAATGATAAAAAAAATTATTACTGAAAAAATGAAAAGTGAAAATATAAATAGTGTATACAACACTGTGTGTAAAATAAACTGGTGGATGAGCTAAAAGATGTTTTGATTATAAATGAGCTTGGATACAGGTTATAACTTGAAGATTAAATAGATTCATTTTTTACCAATATTTATGTGTATGCCTATTAGTAATTTACACTGCTTCGCCGAGAAGCGTTGTTCAGAGCGCTGTTTGTGTTGCTTCTCCGCTAGGAATCAGACATAGAGGCAGCTAGTTAGGTTTTGGAGCAGCACTATTGTATAGCCAACATAACAATAAAGTTGTACACAAACACACAACTGGCACAGCCAGGCAGGTCAGGACAAGCCTGTACTCTCTCCTCTTGCCTTCCCATTTCAGACTAGTACAGAGGGGGTGTGAGACAGAGGGCTCTGTCTGCATCTAAAGCCTGCTGGGAAAGGCCGTACTCTCATCTCCCACACAGCAGAATGCATATGCACCAAAATCCTCTTCACTTTAAAACAACCTTCCCCTTCAGCCTCCTCCGGTACTCCCGACGGGGGAGGGAGTGAAGTTTACGGTCGTCTGATGAAGCGTGTCCTCTGGTCTACCTTTGCTGGGGATGGTGACCTCCAGCGAGGCTCGAGAGATGCCTTGGCCCAGAGCATTGTGGGTACTCTAAGACTGAGTGACACACACAGCATGGAAGCACAGGCGAGGAGCTTTGCTGAACCTTGTGATCCATGTCACTGCCTCGATGGGACACACACAAAGATATAAATCCACTGACATTACCGCAGACGAATGTTTACATACAAGAGTTTTCAGCTGAAAAGCTGCATTACCACTGAAAGAGTGATCAGGATGCATTGTGGTTCAGGAGATTCATTCCATGGTCTTTATTTTATTCAAGCTTAAAAGAAGAAATGAAAGATTGTAGATGGCAGATTTTGCTCCAGCATGCTAAATTATAGAAAAATAGCTAAAGTGAGCTTAACACAAGCTTAGCAGAACTGTATCATTTCTGTGCCATTACTGGCAAAAAAAGGGTCAGTAACATTTTTAATGTCTCTTAATCTCATCATGGCTGCATTGATTTGATATAAAACCAGTAATAATTTGAATTATTATTTCAGTTTGAAATAACTCAGTTCTGTTTTCATTCATCTTAAAATGTTGTTTATTCCTGTAATAGCAAAGCTAAATTTTCATCAGCCATTACTCCGGTCTTCATTATCACATGAACATCTTTTATTTAAATTATATATATATATATATATATAGAGAGAGAGAGAGAGAGAGAGAGAGTATATATATAAAATGTAAATGTATATATACATAAAACAATGTAAAAAGCACTTTTAATCAATTTGTTGCATGCTTTCTGTACAAAAGTAAAAAGTATGAATTTTATATAATTTAATATAATAATAATAATAAGAATAATAATAATAGTGCTGGACAAAGATTAATTGCATCCAAAATAAACATATATATTTGTGTATTTTGTGTATTTATTATGTATATATAAAGACACAAAATATTTACATGTATATAATTGTATTAATGGAATTTATATTATATATAAATAATATATTTAATATATAAACATAACCAATTTTTCTTAATTATATACATGCATGTTTGTATTTATAATATACACAATAAGTATACACACATTTATGATGTACACAAAAGCTTTTATTTTTAATGCGATTAATCACAAGTAATTGTTGCCCAGCACTATAATAAATCTTAATAATTTTGTACAGAAATGCATATATAATATACAACATTTATATTTAAATATAATAATATAATATTTATATTTGTTTCCAAATAGGTTTCACAAATACTGCAAATGCCTCTTCAGTCCAGTGTTTGGAGAAGAAAAAACTTAATTATCTCATGCATGCATGTTAAATTATTATATGAAAAAATATTCACGCACTTCACCTTTAAATTAAATTTACATTTAATCTGCTTTCAGACAGTTATAAACATCATCATATACACCAGAAAAACAGACAGACCCTTTAGCACTCTTGGTTTCAGACGGATGACGCGGGTCATTTTGAGCTCTTTAACCTTGCATTCATTCACCTCTAAACACCGTGGGCAAGAATCTCACACAATCAACAGACTGAGTCAGCGGCATTACCACAATTATCCAATTAGCCACCGCATGTATTAGTCAGTGTGCACCTACACCTTTTCAGCACATATGGCTATTGAATGAGACTCCATGGTGCTGCTTAAACCTTCTTCACACATAGCAGACAGACACAGGGAGGGGCTCGAGAGCTTAGGGTTAAATTAAATGTATGCTCCAGGCTTTATGCAAAATGCTTTCCTTTTTTTCTGTAAATTTTGCAAAAAAGGTTGAAGGTACAACTAGCACAAGCGATAAGAGAGTGTTGTCTTTCTTACTCCAGATCTTCTGAAATGACTGGCATGTGTTTTGGATAGTGGACATGGTTTAGGTATGAGAAACCCAGAAAAGGCATGCTCTTGACCTGAAGATTGATGCAAAAATCTCATGATAGCCACCCATGCTATTTCTATATGGAGTGCAAAGTTGTTGCCTATGCATGTTTAAAAATATCACCAAGATGGCTGAGATTGTGGTGTGCCTTGGTCAATCATCTTCATCACAAAGGTGATGCTGGTAGACCTGCTTTACCAACAAAACGAACAACATAGCTATGACAGTCCTACAGCAAGACCAGCCTTGAAATTTATACTAGTCTATGCAGATCTTTACAGTAGAGAACTTATAGGGGAATTCATGTTACAAAGGTGACAAGGAGGTGCTGGATAAAGCAGCATTTGTGTGGATGCTTGCGAACCATCTGCGCCCCCCTCCCCTCCTCTCCAGCTAAGCGGCTGCACTGCAGACTGTTAAAGACCTGGGCTTTCTTCTCATATCTGAACCCTGCACTAACGCCCTTTCTTTCTCTCCCTGCCTCATTCTCTCTTTCTCGCTCTTTCCAGCTTTGCTTTTAACTCCACACTGGTGGAGACTGTTTGTTGACACTGAGGCATATCGACAGAGATGTGTGAATGACAAACCGTGCTGTGGGTTTCTCTGCTTTCCTCCTCCTCTCCCTCTCTCTTACTCTCTTTTTCGCGCTCTTTTTCTCCCTCTTTCTCGCACTCATTTTACTCTCTCTCTCACGCCTCTTAGCCCCCTCTTCACTATCTCTGTCTCTCTCTCTCTCTGTCTCCGCGAGATACATTATTCAAGCCAGGCAGTTAAAGTAGGTCACACCGCCATAGCCTTCAAACACGCCTGGATCGGGGAGGTAGCAGAGGCATGTACACACACACACACAAATATATACACACACAACATGATCTCTCACACACAGAGGTGTTGTCTTCTCCAACTCCCTTGTTCTGAATCTTCACCAAACCACTGATTGATGTGTGAAATTCAGTAGCACAAAAACAGGGCAATAGTGCAGTCATGAGAGAGAAAGTAAGTGTGTGTGTGTGTGTATGTGTAT
Source organism: Enteromius mattozi (assembly GCA_032359235.1). NCBI lineage: Eukaryota > Metazoa > Chordata > Actinopteri > Cypriniformes > Cyprinidae > Enteromius > Enteromius mattozi. Next base: position 12,457,304 of record JAUMHE010000075.1, read on the forward strand.
CTATATATCCATCCATCCAGCATGTCTATCTATTGCTCTGCCTATCTATCCATCCATGTCTATCTTTTACTTTGCACATTTATTTACCTATCCATCCATGTCTATACAGTGATCTACCCATCCATCCATCCATCATCCATCCACCCACTCATCCATGCATCAATCCATACATGTCTATGTAATCCATCCATCCATCCATCCCTGTCTATCTACCTATCCATCCATCCATCCATCCATCCATGTATTCATTCATTCATTCATTCATCCATCCATTCATCCATTCATCCATCCGTCCGTCTATCCACCTACCATTGCTCTGCCGTCGACATTGTGTCAGTCTGTGTACAAATACACATAATGTATGTGTGTATATATACTTATATATAATGTATGTGGGTGTGCATTTCTTATGCATTCTGTACACTTAAAATAAGAACAACATAGACTGAAAGAAAAACTTTCCATACTTCCACAAAGAAGACAACAATTTGTTCTGTCTAACATTCACTTCCTGTTTACAAAGCTTCATATGCTTTCTCCAATACCATTCACAGTATAACCGAGCCAACGCAAGCTATAATCGTAAGAAAAACGCAATATGGTGGATGAAACAGACATAGGAAGACACTCACACACATTTCCAAACACGCACACACACAATGGAATGCTAAGACCAGCACCTGTCACTGTCACATGGTATCCGAACCCAAAGCTGATGATGGCAGTTCGGTGAATGGATCTGAACCACCCTGCCTTAGCCAACCCCTCACACCTCTGACACACTCTACCCTTTCTCTCCACCTCTCTGCAGCAAATGAGTGTGAGAAACGCTCCCTCCTCTCTCCTCCATCATCATCTCTCCAGCAGGCCATCTGTCAGCGCTAATGAATGCACACTCATTTGCATGGCTGATGAGCGCTCCTCGTTTGGCGCAGCCTGAACGGAAGGTCGCGTTCTGTCGCTTCTGCAACAGCAATTTTTGGCAGCAAGCGAGGAGAGAGAGCGAGAAAGCGAGGCAGAGACCTACAGAGAGATTAATGATGAAGGAGACGGCAAGAGGAAAGAGAAAGAATCGTGAAAACAGATCTGTAGAAAGATCTACATCTTTGTTACAGACCGGTTTTTATACGCCTCCGATAATTTATATCCGTTAAGCGAGTGTTGTTTTCCCATATACTTCATATATGTATTTTTATGCATGTGTCGCTGCGAGCAGGCCCATGTGTATGTGTGTGTCTGTGCATGAGTGTGTCACAGCCCTACACACCGTCTGTGGAAATAAATCAGCTCCTATGAGGCTTCCCAGCCTATCACAATGCATTTGTCTCTTCCACTAGGGAAGACATGTCTGCACCCCTCCGTTCCTCTCCCTCGCTGCCTCAGCTCTTTCCCTTAGCGTGTACGTGTGTGTGTGTGTGTACATGTCTCCTCCAGTCTCCTCTCCTCCCAGCCTCCCCTGCCTTTCTCCTTTAATTACCGCTCTTTCCTCCCTCCACCCCCAAATCCCTTGCTCTCCGTGGCAGAGGCTGCTCTCGTTCCCCCTGCCTCTTTCCGCCTGTCTCCTCATTTCCCACCACAAAGCCTGTTTCTCCTGGTCCTAAAGCAGTGTTTTTCATTTTCTCGGGTTTAGGATTAAGAATTTGATTTCTGATCCCATCTCCTGCAGAACGTCGAGATCTGTTGGATCGGAGGGTCCAGACAGGCTCCTCAAAGCACTGCGGCTACGAGACCCTCTTTATTGGTGTGATTTGAATGTGCGTGTGTGCGTGAGTTTGTGTGTACACTCACAACTGCGTTCGGAGTCTATCGATCGGTCTGTTTTTCCAGGCAGACAAGGCGTAGGCCATTCTAAGAAACCCACTACGGCATGTGCACATTGCACGACGCGTGTCGAGTGTTCCTCGCTTTTGAGAAAGCCGGCTACATGCATTCATAGTCACAATGGTTAGCCTTGCTCGTGAATACTCAAAGCGCAGACATGGGTTCTGGGATATCAGCCAAGTACATATGCATTTCGTCTAATGGGAGTCTGCTCTCGTATGCGTAATTGCCACAGGGTTGCGTTTCACGGCGGCCCCACTCGAGCAATGCCCATGAGGAACAGCACCCTTCACGCCTGTCCCCAGCACCGACATTTTAGACACTCTCCCTTTCCATTAATTAGCTTCTCCATTTTCTGTTGGCCACTCTGACATTTTCCTGCTGCTAATTCACTGATTAAACCTATTAACGTGATTAGGGAGGCATTTCCAAGACAGCTGCCATTATATGCGCCACGCCGTCGAGAGGCAACCAGGCTGCCTTGTTTTTGTGGGGTTTACTTGCTAGGGTAGAGAGAAGACTGGGAGGGAAAAAAATCTGAGATGAACTGCAATCTCTGCTTTATTTCAGCACCAGGAGCTGTCCAGCATGTTGGTCATTTCAGCACCAGGAACTGTCCGGTGTTTCCCCTTGTTTCAGCACCAGGCGCTGTCCGCTTGTGCTTCAGCACTTGGGGATCTCCAGATTCTGCAAAAAGAGAGATATAACAATGTTGGTTGTCCTAAAATGCTTTTAAAATCCTGTCAAAGTGGTTGAGCAGTTTTGAAAAGCACTGGAATTTCACACTCATCCTTTTTGTCTTGGTTTTTGATTAAAAATAGAACCCAGCTAAATCAATTGAGATTTTATTGAAAGTGTTCGTAAATGAAGCCATTGTCAGCAGGGATTTAAAGCAGACGTAGCCGTTGTATACCACAGTGTTTGCTTAATTTTCAATGAGGCACATTTTACTGGCACATAATTCATATTCTATATCAAATACAGACACCCACACTGCTGCACACGCTAGCGCACTCATATGGCTTTGTAGACTCTGTAGTCTGTGGGGAAAGCAGAGCAGGGAGTGACTAGAAACAGACTGTCTACGGCTGAATTAATATGGGAGACACTGATTAAGGTTATACATTTCCAGCCTGCCCTTTGTTCTCTAGCTTCGGGCAGACAGGGTTTATTTATTTTGCGATACAGTTCCTTCTTCCTTTTGTGTTTTGGCCCAGCAGCCTATGCGTCTTCTGAGCTGAGGGTCCATGCTGTCTGTGTGTCTGTCTGTCGGTCAGAAGAGGTGGGTAAGTCTGGCTCTGCATGCTCTACACTCGCTGCTGCTGCAGTGTCGCGTCGCTTCTGGAGACCGGCTCACACGCTTCTCTCTCTACCGCCTCACACATTCTGCTCACAGCTCCCTCCCTACGCTCCAACTCTCTCACTCCCCTCCTCCCTGTCTGTCTGTGTCTCTCCCTCCCTCCCTTCCTCTCTCTCTCTCTCTCTCTCGCTCTCCCGCTCTTTCTACTGCCTCTCCAAAGCGGCTGCAGTTCCCTGCTTCTCCACTCTCTCTCCCTCCATCTCTCCAAGTGCTGGCGGAATACCGAGCTCAGACAAAGAAAGCTCAGGAGAACAGAGGAGAGAAGTGAAAGAGTGTGCGTTGAGGGACAAATAAAGCGTTTTAAAGAGAAAAAGAGAAAGACGGGTGCAGACTTTCAGACCTACGGTGTGTGAGGAGACAGAGAGAGGGAGAGAGAAAGACAGTGTCGCCATTTCAGTAGGTTTCACTTTGTTTACTTCTTGTTCTTCTTGTTTTGCCATGCTGGCATGTCGTGGCCTCATAATCTATGTTCCTTTACGAACAAGGAGTGTGCATGCTTGTCTGCGTGTGTGTGTGTGTTTGAGAGAAGAAGACATTCTAATGTGTTCATGAAGACATCACTTTTGCATTCCAACACACAGGGCTGCAGAGTAGCTGTCTGACAAAGTAAGCTCCGCTATCTCTTTGCCTTTCGAACTGCAATGCTATAGCTATCTGACCGACTAGTGGTTGTTCCCAACTCCATATACGCATGACACTCAATAATTAGCGTCCAAAAAATGGATTTTTCACCCAAGCCTGACAGTTTATTCTTATGTAATACTTTCAAGCAAATCGTGATTTGGAATGCTGTTCCATTTTGGCTAATTGTGCATGTTTAGGAGCAAAACAGGAATGACATTTTCACCTCAGGAGAATGACTGTGTGACTCTGAAAGTTGAGTGATTATGAAGTTGAATGTGAGTTGCGGCAGGGCTTTGCTGGATGGGGCTGTTGTAGATTTACCTGTGGAACAAAGAGAAGAGAAGTGTTGCTTGTACAGTTGGGACTCATTAAACAGTCACTTATAATGCAGCCTATAGGTGTGAATATAATATATATAGAATAATATGGTATATGATGTCAACCAGTGACACGCCATAAGGAGATTTAATTAGGCATGCACTGGACTTCCATTATGAAGAGTTAGTTTTTATCTGTTTCTGGGATTCAAAAATGTAATAATAATAATAATTATTATTATTATTATTATAATTATTATTACTATTATTGTTATTTATAACTATTAACTTTATTTAAATTATTATTACACTATAATCAATAAAAATATTAGAATAATGTAAAACTTTATATTGTTTCTATTACTTAAATATAATAATTAAACATAATGTTTATCATAATAAACAATATTTTCATGTTATGTTTAATTATTATTATTATAAAACCAACTAATATTACAATTAAATATAATAATTCAAATATACTTTTAAATTAATAATAATCATTCTTCTTAGCTGGTTGTAAGATTTCCTAATTATACTAATTAAAACATTTAAGCTGTCTTGCATAGATTGTAAGTCACTTTAGATAAAAGCACCTGCTAAATGCATGAATGTAAATTAATGTAGATTTTCTGGTGTGCAAATCACACACACAATGATAGACGGCAGTGCATATCTGCATCAGTGATGGAGTATAGTTTTAGAGAAGACTTTGTGCATTATTCATATGTACAAGCATCTGAACACATGTTTATGCAATGAAGGGTGATATTGTTGACTGGGGGTGTTGTTGCACTTGCCCTTTTCAACTGATCAGAAAGCAGTCATATCTAGTCACAATAATAGCTCAGGAGAAGTTCAAGTGGGAGGTTCTGATCCTGGATCAGCAGTGAGACGTCTCAGCAGGAGTTCAGGAGAGAGCTGTCACACTTATGAATACTGTATATGATCTCATGACTCTATAGATAACAATGCTTGTTGGTTAAGTTAACCTTATCTTAGCAACATTCTTAGAAATGCTTATACGACAGTGACATATAGTCTTGCAATGTGACTTGTATACTGCGTTCCTGCTTTTTTTTTCATTTCTTCTTTGCATTCTTGTTTTTCTTTTAGCTCCCGGGTTGGTTTGCGGAACTAACTGGCTAACTACCAGAGATGACATTAGATCGGTAGAGAAACTCCCATTTAAAGCGACCTTACTTGTGCGCATTCCTGTCAGCAAAGTGCCGCATTTAGGATCAGAACCTGAGCAGGCTGAGGGTTACCTTGGGTTTGAGGAGAAGAAAGGGTCCTCAGGAGAAGATGTGATTTGTCTGGCTAGAAGCTCCATGACCCCAGAGGGTTTCCTTGCTTTGGTGAGCCATTTACACACTGGGAAAGAGAAAGACAGTGAGAAAAGCAGAGGGAGAGAGAAACAGAGAGAGAAACCTTGCCCATTTCACAATCTTACAGGTTTAATGAGTCGCCAACCAACCCCCACCACCCCTTAACCACCCCCCCCACACACACACACACACACAAACACTAACCACTCTGTCTGATGTGTGGCAATGGCTCAGATAAAAATAGCATCATTGGTGAAGGCAGCTTGGGAAAGAACAAAATTGGATAGATTTCATTTACGTGGATATTACATTTAATGTACATGCACATTATCCTGACCGCATTTACTAATGCTTGTATGTTTGCTCATTTGTCTGTGGCTTTTTTTTACTGAGTTTGCGTTTTGAGAAATTATTGACTAGATTTAATATTTTTAAAGTGATCCTTCAATAGCACCTGCACTGATTTTTGTGTTGCATTTATTGGAATGCCAGAGCCGTCCGTGCGGGAATCACATTCTAGTCATAATAATGTAGTCGCAATTCTAACAATGCACAATGAGCGTGTTTATTTGTGCAACAAAAATCAGCTTATGAAAACCAGATAACATTTAGGTGGCACTTTTTTTAGCTTTTTTGGATAAACAGACATACACTGAATATGAATGAAATGTATAATGCAAAAATATAGGCTATGTATTTAGCATAATTGGCATAAGATTGTGTATGCAAATGCTCTCTTTGGTATACGTAGACCTATACTAACAGATAGTGCTAGTCAGTGCTTATGCTATCAGCGTGAGTCAGATTTTCTCATTCTTACCTATCAAACTCATGCCATGGTCTGCCAAACTCTTTTCAATTCCCCTCTGGTTCCCGCAGATGTTACTTCAAGCTGGAGTGAAACTCCTGGGCTTCTTGGTGTTAGCATGACACTAACCAAGCCGTTTAATAATACATTCATAATCTACTGTGTTCAGTACCAAAAAGTTTACAGAAAGGTTAAGTAGCTCTGATTATTGGTGGAGTTTTGCTGAATCATGTGGTGCTACAGGAATGTTGTCAGGCTGACAGACAGACTTTTATTGGCTGATGAGCATGGACACACACATACACACGCAGTGGGCCATTCAGTGTTCACGCCATGCTCATTAAGACTGAAGAACCACAATATCTCAATTGCTTTTTTTTCTCCAGTGTATGAATATTAATATGGGAATTTTTGGCTGAATCAATGAATTTGATGCTAGTGAGCACATGATTCACTCTGCAGTGGTTTTTGATGATGACATAATAACATAAAGGATATTCATAAAGATATTTTCTGACCTCCCCATTCATGGTTTGTATGCAAATGTATTTCTGCATATACAAAAATGCAACAAAAATTGAAGTAAATGTAATTAAAAGTATAATTGAATTTCAAATATATTTCATATTCAGCCAGTGTAAATATCAGTGTCTCATATATTTGCTTTCTGAATACTCTAAACAGACGTGAAACTAAAGATTTAGCATCAACACCTATCCTTGGCAGACTGCAGCAGTGAATGGCAAAGTATCATTATATTGAATGCTTGAAAATAAGCATTAGTAATAGTCCACTTGAATTGAAAAAATATTTTTATTCTAAGAACAGATATTCAATTTTACATTTTCCACCTTTTTCACTAGCAAATTGTCTCTGTGTACAATGCCCAACAGAATTAAATATAAAAGGAATGATGCAGGCACTGAGAAAGTCTACTGTAGCTCTGAATCAACAGTTGTATTAAGAATAAAGGTGGATTATATATATAAATAGGTCACAGTGTAGAGGTTATTTGTTATTTGTCGGAAACCTGACATTCTTAAGAGAGTTCATCGTATTCAAACAAGTTATTGTATATGAAGGCTACCACTCTCTTTTAGATTATTCTGTTGCCATTTTCATGGGAAGCCCTGATCTACATTAGATGCTGCTGTGACCTAGTTGAGTTGAGAGAGGGAGGGAAAGGGAGGAAAATAGAGAGAGAGAGAGAAAGAGAAAGAAAAGAAGACTGAGACAACCAAACACAGGGAATGAGAGATTTCTGTGGAGGTGAATAAAACATTCAGGGGCGGCCCAGGTTAGATCCCAGGATTCAGGATCAGCAGGCATGCAGTGTAAACAAATCCAGCCTTACCTCTCACCCCTTGTAAACATCTGCAGCCCAGCAGTGTCTCAGGCTAAATTAGGACTGTAGTAGTTTTAAATTACATAATATTTTTGCAAAAATCTAATTTTCTTTAAAAAATAAAATGAAACGAAACGAAACATATAATTATGCAACAATAGGAGTGTACCAAAATGTATAAGGCTACTCAAAAAAACTAAATTAAAAACTATAACCGAACTGTCTCGTCCTACACAGAAATGCTGACTCAACCAATGGCATAAGTTGGGGATGGGACTATGGGACTATCTGTTTGTTTAGGGGTCATATTCGTAAAGTTATTCAGAAAACAGCAGGGTTCATCTGCAGCTTCGTTCGGAGGCTCTCTTTTTCACAGCAGTTGATAACTGAGATGCAAGATTGCGCATAATGCATTTGTATTTATATTCCACGAGAGATGATACGAGAGTACTTTAATGCCAGGTTCAGTTATCCAAATGAATATTTATATTTAATATTGCTATGGACGTCAGAGAATATTAGGAAATATCTGACCTTTGATGCCATGATTCACCAATCAGAATCAAGTATTCTAAAGCTTAATAGGTTTATAAACCTTTTCCAAAGAAACAAACATTTCCTATCTTGTTGTCAAAGGCCCTACATCCAATCAAACAGTATTTTGCCTCAAATTCTGTCCAAATTTTGTCAGACAGCCAAATTACGTGGCAATATGGATCAATTAAATGACCCTCATCTCCCAAAAAACAACTACTATAGTGTGCACTGATGACCTCGTGGGCAGCGCAATGACGTCCCGTGTTCAAGTCTCAGCTTGTGGACCTTTCCCAATCCTGCCCCCCATCACTTTCCCACTTCGCTTTCTGTCAACTTACTGTCCTATCCAAAATAAAGGCATTAAAACACCAAAAATACATTTAAAATAAAAATAAAAAAATAGAAGAATAACTACTACATAGAGTAAATGAAAATTTTTATCTAGATTGTATTAAACATTAAAGCTGTAGCCCGTAACTTTTTTGTGTTCAAAATTTAGAAAAATTATAGAATAAGCAAGTACACCATGAATCCATTTACTAAACTGTGTTTTTTGTGTTCAAAATGTACAAAAATTATATAATAAGCGAGAACACCATGAATCCATTTTCCAAACCGTGTTCTTAGCTTGTCTTGAATCACTATGGTACACCTATAATACATGTAAGTGTTTATATTCAGACTATTTAGACAGGTTCAGGTAGCAGCCCAGTACCTGCGTGATTCGCCACAGACAGAGAGAGAAGTAGCTCTGGCTACAATATTCTTCCGCAAGATGCGATAGCAGAGTTCTGTTTATTAACCGCTAGAGCGCCAAAAGTTACGAACTGCAGCTTTAAATATAGGACAGTGGTGGGTTTCTAATTTAAAACTGATCCAGTATGATTTGCAGAGGTGCCATATATTAATAGCAGTATTTATCTGAGAAAAACAAGGGGAGAGAAGGAAGTTTTAGACTTGAGATTCACCGCAAATGACGTCATATGCACTCTATGTACTCTAACTCTAATTTTTGAGGATCTGTCTGTTGCATGCAGGAATTGACCAGTGTTCCACAGCTTTCTTTTTCAATTAAATGTCTATCATCTGTGTACTTGAAATGTAAAATCTTGTAATTTTCAAAGCGAACACACCATTTGTACTAGAAAATGGCATTGAATAGTGAAAATTGTGCTGCACCTTTGTTCTCCGTACAAATGCATAGTCAATCCAGGAGTCCTTGAATGATTGAATTCAATTCTACAAGTGAATCTGATTGTCAAGAATTGCGGACTGGTAGCGGCCATTGAAAACAAGCATTGGTATATAAACTTCCTATAGATCCATATCACCACAGACCGCATCCACTCTCCAAATCAGTTCTGACCTGATTCGCCCATATATGCACAGTGACTCAGGAAAGCTATCGAGTCTGTGTGTTGAAAGCGCAACGCATATACACGGCTATCCGATAATGGCGATGATTCACTCCAATCGGTGAGAGCATCTCACAACATGAGCTGGGGCCACATATGGATGCCTATTTCCTGTTGCATTTGCAGACCCGTGAAAGGGAGGGGGGAGTAAATGGAGGGACCTCATCATCTTTCTTTTTGAATGTGAAAAGGATTCCTTTTGTGTGTGTGTTTGTGTAGCGGGGCATTTTCCTTAATAACTAATCTGGGGTGATTACACGAGTTCAGCTCTTAAGAGATCATCTGGTTTCTGCGTAGTCTTTTTACTTTATGTGTTGTTCTAAAAAGAAAGGAGGATGGAGTACATTAGAGAGCTCAAATGGGCATGAGTGGGTATTTTGCGTCTGCAGACATAGACACGGGTTGCCGGGGTTGTTGTTGCAGGAGTGTGTTAACAGAATACAAAGCATTCTAAAGAGGTGAACAGGTTCTGCTGCCTTGGCATCGGATGAAGATACGGCTCTCGAATTTCCAGAAGATGACAGAAGGGTGTATTTTTGTGAAAGCGCTGTCTTAATTGCTTTTTAATGTTTATATAATCAGTCACGCTTCCTATTGTGCACAGCAAAAAAAAAATCACTGCGCTCAATCAATCAGCATTTTTGTCTCGGTTTCCTGGAAAAATATCTAAACATCCTTAAAACAAGATCAAATTACTTTTACCAAAATCGCATGGGATATTAAGAAGTATTTTCTAGTTTATTTTTCTTTCCTTATTTGCAAATCTTTTTTGTTGCTTTTCTCTTACAAAAAATGTACTGTTTAGTTAAATTTATGCTTAAAACAATTTGCCAATGCGGTAATTAAAGTCGACTTAAAGTGAAAATTCAGCTTATTAACTTTTTAAATGCATGTGAATGATTAATTTTTTTTAATGTTTTTACCTTATTTTTAATTAAAATGTGCTAAATAGATTTTGGTGAAACTTTACATAACATATGTTGGACTTCTCCAACAAATTATTCCGCTTAAATCACCTGCAAACCCACATTCAGACTTTCTTCCATCCAGTCAACAAGCTATGGATAGAACCAAGTCCAAGAACAAAGCTTTTAGTATCCGTCTCACGATCAACATAGTGAAAAAGATTACATTTTAAGGTTAATACGATGGTTTTTCATGACGTGTGTGCATTTAATGACATCCAGGATCAATAGGGCTGCTCTCTTCATCTCCGATATTTTGCAAACAGGTCTGAAATTATGGATTTTAGCAGTTTTGCTAGTCTGCCACAGTTGGTCCGGTTTCTAGTCTGACTAAATCATGTACGCACTGGTGGCATCTGTGTTCCATCTGTCGTTCTCACCTTCGGTTGTCATTGTCAACCAGCCCTGTGAAAAGTTACATAACAACATCATATAACAGGGCTGGCACGAAGCTTCAGTGGAGCATCGTATCTTGCCTATACCAACTAACTATGGGGATATTTATATAGAACGTATAGCAGCGATGGTAAGGATGGTAAGGAATGTCCAGTCAGTAAATTAAGGAGTTGGCTCTAGGGTTTCTTTCCAGACACTGTTTGGGAGTGTCGGACAGAGAGCTCATAGAATGAGTCATGAAGTGGGAGAGCTGTTATTTTTAACACACGCGTGCTCACGCACACACTCCGCCGTGCCTCACACAGGCTGCTATGCAATTGGCTCACTGGGGACAGTCCTGTGATGGAAGACGTGAGGCAACACCTCCATTAGAGTCCAGTGCAGGCCCTCCAGCACAGTGACTCAGCTAAAACACACTGCTAATTATTCATTAGGGCCAAATGTGCCTACAGTACACAGCCTGCGCACGGCTCGAAGCACAACGAACAACATCATATTCCCTTTTCCCACATACACGTTGCGGTAGATATGGGTTTTTAACAAGATAAGTAATTTTTGTCATCCTTTGGTAAAGGAGAGCTAGATGAAAATGGCTCATTATTGCAATTATTCATTTTAGGGAAGCGGGAAAGAGAGAGAGAGAGAGAGAGAGAGGGAGGGAGGGAGAAGGAAAGAGAGAGAGAGAGAAAGGGAGCCTTGGCTGGTGGTAATTAAAGCACGTCCTTCTCGATAGGACGCAGCGGAGGTCTGGCTGATTGCTCCATGGTTTCTCTGTCTCTGAATGCGTTGTGAATGAGACAGACAGGAGCACGAGCGCTGCATGCTGATTAAAATCATATTTCCTCTCCATCTCGGCTCAATCCGCACTGATTTGCCTCACTGATTAGAATTCGCTGGTGACAAAGCTGGAGACAGAGCCCAATGCAACATATAACTAATCACATTCCGCCACTGCACAGAGCTCATAAGGATGGGGAGAATTAGTACCCGTACGCTTTTGGACAGATGTGCGCTGAACCGAGTCTGGAAAGACTCATTAGTTGACAAAGATCGCTTTGGACAGCCGTATGGGTTTGGTTATAGATGTCAAGTTCTCGTGTGGTTCGGTTGGTTGTAAGCTGATAAAAGCTCAAGCGCAGTTCCAAAACCTACTCACTGCCTACTGCTTAGATAGGCGCCTTAACTGTAAGGAAGTTATTTGAAACACCATGTAGGAAGCAAAGAATGGGCCACATAGATGGCGCTATATGCACAGAGATTCAACTATACAAGAGGCTAGTCTCACGGTTGATTCTAATACAGGCAACACTAATGAACAATCTAAAAAATGCAAAATCGTGACTATTGGTTTGGAATCATTTCTATTTATAATCAAAATCAAAATATGTCGCTTAATCTACTACAGAATCTTGATTTTTTTTCACTCACAGTTGTTTCAGCTGCATTCTGTTTTCCATCGGATTCAGGGAAATTATTAGTTTCCAGCATTTGATCGATTAAGGGAAGTCATATTGGGAAATACTCTGAAAATGATTCAGGAATTGCAGAGTGGAACGATGTGTCGATGTGAAAATGGCTTTGTGACTTTAAATAAACGTGTTTGTTAGAGTGTGCATTTATGTGCGAATGTTTATTTACGAAAGCTGTTATAACTAACTTTAGTAAAAATTTAATATATTTATAACACATTTATTTCATGCCAAGTATAGATCAAATCTTTTAACATATTTACTGACATATTGCTTGAGACTTGATATAAAAATGATAATTTTTATTTGGAGTAGTGCTTGTGCGCAAAGCACTTTTCTTAATATTAAGCCTTATATTAAGTTTTAATGTCACTGTTGATGAGAAATGTCTTTAAATGCAAGATATTTGAAGGTTACCTAACCTTAAGTATACTAAAGCAATAGTAACACTTTCAAATATACATCAGTATATATTTAGTTGAACTTCAGCACTATGTTTGCATAATTAAAATGTGGTTAAAGTTCCAATTTAGCAGACTTTAAGTATGTAAATGTATTTATAGTATACTTAGCATGAAATAAATGTATTTTGAATACATTTAGTATATTTATTTTTCACTATGGAACAAGCCTTTCACGGTTTGCATTTATGAAGTGACAGTAATATATATATATATATTATATATATATTTTTTTTTTTTCAACTTTTGAATCCGTGATATGTTAAAAAAGGGTTGCGCTAGCTTGAAAGTTACTTTTGGAAATCATACATACAGTAAAACAAAATATATTTGGTTTTTTTCATTAACAGTACACAAAATACCCAATTAATTGTGCAGTGAACATCCGCAAATTCATCTTATTGTAACAAATACCAATTTTGTCTAGCAGTAATTGACATGACCCCAGTTGTCTCGTTAAGTCTGACGTCACGCGTCATGGTGTCTGGGTCTTAAACAGATTCAGAAGTCTGGGCTCTTAGAAAGTAACTGGGTAAATATGGCTAATTTTTAAGGACTCATAAATGCAGTCGTTCTGGCATGACTTTCTGCATAAGCTTGTCGCAATGCATTATGGGATTGCTCCTGCAAAATGTGGTGAAAATAAATCTACTTTTTGGAATGCGTCTAGGATTAAAATGCAGCCTTCGTAGGCAGCTCAATAGGTTTTGGAAGCGTTTGCCTTGAATTGTCAGTGGCTTTAAAAATCGAATGGCGCATTTAGCTTCACAAACCTCTTTGACGTTCTTTGGAATAGTTTCTTTTTTAAAAGACGTGGGTTTCCAGGCTCTCTGTGCACGACTACATGTGTTTGTGTGCGAAATACACCTATCTACGTGTAAGAACTGGCCGGGTTGTGCGCTATCCCAAACGCGCATGAGAACACACCAGCTGCAGAGGTAAGGCGTGGTGGAGCCCAGCGGGCTGCTGTAGTGTAGAGGAGGAGATGTAATTAGCAGGTATGGTGTGAAAGCGGCCAGATCAAGCTGCAAAGTGCCCCGAATTGTGAACAAGCTAAGCGCTGCAAAGTTCATCATGACATTTTCACCTCCGTTATGTGTCATGGGATGGCATTTGTGCTGTATTTAATCAGGGTTTGTGCTTTAATTTGGGAAAATGCTTAGACTACTGTATCTGATTTTTCTGTTTCGGCGTAATTATTAAATAGACCTTAAATAAAAGCGACAGAAATTTGGGGTGAAATTAGGACACCTCTTCTGCAAATCCTGGAATAACAGTTACTGGAAAAACCGAATGCATCTATTAGCTCTCAGCTAGTCATTGCTGGTATAATCTGATGGGTAACATGCGATTTCTTCCTGTCAGACGATTCTGGCAGTCTGGGTGCCCACGTCTCCTCCGGGCCTGGCACCAACTTAGGTTGTCGAATGAGGGGCCAAAAGCTATTTTCCGCTGAACTGCTCCTCACTCTCTGAGGACGTGAAGTCTCAGGAAGCCTTCGCCTTTCCCATCGCTGGGAGAGAGGACTTCTGGTGCCTCCGTTGCCATTGACGACGTGTTGGTTGGATCCCACGCGGTTGCCAGGCATCATTAAGACCTGATGGCACGGGTTTCTCTCTCCATAAGCAAGCCTCGAGAATGGCAGGGGCAATTAAAGCTCTTCTCTGCCTGATGGAATAGAATGAGGCCCCAGGAGAGAGAGAGAGAGAGAGAGAGAGAGAGAGAGTCAGGAGTCAGAGAGGTAAAGAGAGAGAGAGAGAGAGATGAGATGGAGAGGGAGGCATTGTTCTCCAGCCTTACCTTTGATGAGGATGCGATAGAGTGCATCAGGGTGGAAGATGGGTTTGTTTCATTGTTTAGCGCCGAGTGTCTTTGTGGATCACATCCATGCCATGCACTATATGGGTTGAGTCAGACTCTGAGAGCCCTCAAAGCAAAGCCATTTGTAGATTAGCTGCATCTGGCAGATCGAGAGCGTTTCCATTAGTACTTAAATTAGGAAACTTACGAGAAACGTCCTTAGAGCTTGGGTGCCGTCTCAAAACGGGAAATGTGTCAATCTTTGTTTTGAACGCAAGGAAGCGTTCTTCTCTAAATACCCGCAATTAGAGGCTGCTGATGTAGTTGTGATTTCAGGCTGATCCAGTTTTCTCGCTCGCATTCTGCTTATAACCTATGGTTTCGTGGCTAGTCATGTAGCTAATAATGAAGAGCTCTACTGTGCATGTGCTCTGATTCTAAATGAGGACTGGAAAATGCGAGCAGCCCACACTCTCCACTCTGTGCGGTGATTGGAATTCTGGCTAGACTCTTTGCAGGCATCTGCATTACATGTGCACACACATACACGCACAAATTTGCATTACCGTCGCATTCACACCGAGTGAGTCACGCCGACTGATAAGGTAGAGCAGAAGTCTAGACTCTTTGAAGCTCTTGACTAAATATACCACCGTATTGAGCGGCCAAACATTTTCAAACACTGACCATCGGATTTTATTCTCCAGCAGACAATAGGATGCCTTAAAACACAATGGATGTAGCATACTAACATGCTGCTCTCACTGTTTCTTTAATATAGTGTGTATGCTCTGCTTAGCTTGCATAGGAAAGACATACCATTCAAGGTTTGGGGTTTTTATTAATTTAAGCAAGGACTTGTAGATTGTTACAAAAGATTTCTGTTTTTCAATGAATCTTGCTTTTTTCACCTTCTATTCATTAAAAAATCATAATAAATTGTATCAGAGTTTCCACAAAAATTATAAAGCAGCACAATTGTTTTCGAGACTGATAATAATAGTAAATGTTTCTTGAGCACCAGTTCAGCATTATAGAATGATTTCTCATGGTTCATGTCACACTGAAGACTGGAGTAATGATCACAAGAATAAATTACATATTTAAAATATACTTAAACTCATACTTATTTTAAATTATAATAATATTTTACAATGTTGCTCTTGCTATTACTGTACTTTGGATCTAATAAATGCTGAACATAAGAGGTGCCTTTCAACACTAAACTTTTTAACAGTATTGTAGGTAACAATTTTAATATCTTTAATTATTACTGATTATTTAATCAGACTGTAAATGTTAAGAATTTTATATTAATTATGTATCATACTTTTACGTTTAAGAGCTGCTAAAAAATATACCAAATGAATAATGTCTACTGTTTCTCTTTCTATTCGGGGCATCATTGTAGGCAACGTATTCCATACTGAACATAGCCAACATTTTTTTAACATCAGAGAATGCGAAATGAATAATGTCTCATGACGTGATTGTTTCAGGGCTCTTGTAGACATGATGCCATCTGAACTGGGGCCAAGCAACAACCAGCCAAGGAAATCTGACCGGTCACACCACATAAATCCGGACCAATCTCAGGGTCACTGACACCAGCGCTCTAACGTAACAGACAAACATGTGTCATGAATCGACAGTAAATATGATTTCGAATTTGTACGTGCAGTGTTTTTTTGGACTGTCCGGTGGGGTGACGTTAGGCAGGGTTGAGGGGAAATTAGCTGGAGAGATTGCATGCCGAGCCTTGAGGGTTGTAGGGTCATGTCTCTCTGACTAGGTCACTCTGTTCCTGATGACTGGGCGTGATGCACACTCACACAAACACACATGCACACACTCTCGTGGGGGTGGAGAGGCTCACAGTAGTGCTGTGCATCTGGAGCAGTTTTTAGATGAATGGGATGTGACAACAGCCCTGCCAGGCGAATGCCCGGGCAAGGGATTTTTTTTTTTGGGGAAGAGTTCAGTCTGATGCTAAAATAGTGAAGATTTTCTACTCTTCAGCAAGACCACAGCTATTTATTTTGATGCGCAGTGATTGTGGTCTGCAAAATGATTTTGACATCCTGATCATTTATACTGTAAAAAAAAAGATAATTTCCGTAAAATGAAAGTTTCATCATTAGTTTTGTTACCATAAAATTCATCATGTGTCTTTCTCTTTACCACCTGTGCTATTTTTTTTAGTCATCAGTAGGTGTTAAAAGTATAAAAATTAAGTTTGGTTATGCTAATTCAGCAGAAAATGGCTTTTGAATTCACTGGTTATTCAGCTGCCAGTTTTATTTTGTAAAATCAACTGGACTATTTTTGCAGTGTGTTAGTCACATGTTTCCATGAAATTAAATGCTTGTAAGATTCACAAAAGATGCAACCATAAAAATATCATAAAGTGGTCCATATGACCATACTTACAGTGTTCCAATTTATACAGTATAATAGTTTTGTGTGGAAAAGACAGTATTTAAGTTAATTTATTGACATTTTCCCTCCAGTGAGCTCTTAATGCTGTGAGCAAAGTTAATAAGCTGAGCTTTCAAACCGATTCAGTCTGATTCGTGAACAGATCATTCAGCCTAGCTTTGTGAACTACATTAAATGATTCAATGAAAGATCTTACTAAAAACTAGGTGTAACTACTTTTTTCCTAAACAAGAGTTATAGGTGCATAAGTCATATGCACCACTTTTTTCCCTGTTGATGTTCCTCAAAAGAAAAAAAGAAATGCCTCAGTGGCTCAGAACAACTTTAGGGTGAGTAAATGATGTCAGAATTTTCATTTTGGGTGAACTAATCCTTAAAAATCAAAACCTTAGCAAGCTCAGATAAACCTGAGGCTATCTGCTGTCGTAACTGAAACTGCGTAACGTGTGCGATGCAGCCCACATGTATGCAGGGTTCACATGGGGAAACGATAGGACATGCAGAGCTCTAAGACTGCAGACTCTTCTAAAAGAGCCCATATTTCTCCTCTCAAAAGAGAGAGAGAGAGAGAGAATTAGATTTTGAAGCTGTATGTCCCACTTTATGTGAGACAGAAGGGTGTTGGGCATGAATACTAAACAGTGTTTTCCCCCAATTACAAGCAAGCTGGGCCAGATCGCTGCCACTGGGGGACAGCTGGAGCTCATATGCTTTGATTTGACCAAGTGAAGTTCAGATGAGAGCTTCCCATATTGCCCCAGTGTGAGTGATTGAGCGATCTATCAGCGGAAAGAGGGGCAGCGTGAGAGCATTTTTGTGTGTGTGCGTGAGGCAGACGTGAGAAGGTGTTACGCACAAAGATCCATCTTTCTAAGGAAATTCGTTTAAGTCTGTATTTCTGTCATTGAAAGGTTTTCAATAGACATTTCCAGCATTTGGAGAGCACCCTTTGTGTCACTGGCCTTGGAGCTGACAAATACTTGCATGCACATGCGAATCTGTATCTGTTCCTCTCTCTTTCTCTCTCTCTCTCTCTCTCTCTCTCTCACACACACACCAAGTGCACCAACAGCACACACATTAACAGGATTTGCAAGGAGCATGAGATAGAAGTGTTAGCTTGTTGACAGAGGACTGGAGCACTCAATATGTTAGAGTGTGTGTGGCTGAAAAACAGTTTTCTGATAGAATAGACATTGTTTGTATTATATTATGTTATATTATTATATATTATATTACTTCATATTATATTATAAACAAGCACCTCGGAAAATAATAGTGACTTTTTTTTTATCTTAAAAAGTTCAAAAAATAAAAACTCCCCTGCGATTTAGCTTTTGTACACAAAGACATAAAGACCCTCATATTTCTCTCAAAACAGAAAAACTAAATACAGGTGACTTTATTCCTTATGAACGGAGCATGTCCTTGTTCCTAAGCTTTAAAAAGCTGCTCCTGTCACTTATTATATTATAAAACAAAAGCAGAATGACAGATTTTTGCTTGTTTTTCTCCTCGCTGTGATACTGTGATAATGGAGGCCCTGAATAGCTTCAGACATCTGTATGTCTTTTCTTATAAGAGTACCGCATATCAGTTTGCAGATTTAACTTGACTGCAGTTCATGATAAATCATGGCACATTCTTTTCCTTTAACAGAAAATGAGTTTTGAGGAACAGCTTTAAGGGACACACAGCGGACGATTCTGCCTAATCGCACCACACAGGAGGCGCTCCTCACAAAACACATCTGTCCCACCATCAACCAGTAAATATCAGGTAATACGCTTTACTTTTAAAGCTGCACTTTGCATTACTGTGCAAAAGTTTGGAATCAGTGCCTTTTAGGAAAGAAATTAATACTTTTATTCAGCAAAGATGAATGAAATTTATCAAAAGTAAATGGAAGACGTGTAACATTACAAAAGCGCTATTATAACTGTCTATTTCGTCATGGGTTCTAGTCTCAGCCTCAGACATCACGTCCACGGACCGCTGGTTAAACGTCTGATGCATATGGCACACTTATCTGGAAACACTTCAGGAGTTTTGAAGTTGTCGTCGGATTGGTTCAATTTTACAGGATTTCCAGAAAAAGTGTGTGTCATGTTCTTTAACGTTCCGCCTAAACAAAGATGCCGGGATGCCAAACTTCCTCACAAACCAAGAAAGCCGGCGTGTTTACAACTGTGACAACGAGCGCTTATCAGGATTAACTTAACACTGGATTTTCCAAAGTATGTTAAATATTTGAAGTTCATGGCATAGAATCTTTAAAATACATCAGAGAGTTTTTCACGCCCGTAAACATGATGCGCCACAAAATGAAACATGATTGGCAGCTTTACCTGTCAGCCAGATGCCCCTTTGGGTGGGTCTTGGCCAACCAAAGCAGACAAAGTTCCCATACCTTCTGCTGTTAGTCTGAAGATCTGGCTATGCAAGACTACATGGGTCCCATACAAATATTAAACACTTATATTAACATTAATAGATGAGAATAAAATAAAATGTTTCCTAAGCAATTAACAAATTAGTATATTAGAATGATATCTGAAGGATCACTGAAGACTGCTAAATATTCAGCTTTGCCTTCACAGGAATAGGCTGCATTTTAAAATAACTGTTAAAATAGAAAACAGTTGTTTTAAATATTAATAATGTGTTTACAATATTAATGTATTTATTTCAAAAACAGTTAAAAATCTTACTGACTTCAAACTTTTGAATGATAGTGCATGTTAAATCCTATTTTGTTGGCTTTGTCCTGCTTTGTTTCCTGAACAAAACAAAACAAATAAACTTTATATATAAACCATTCTAGGATTAGAAGACTAGGGTGTGTCTCAATCTGCTCCTTGGGACAGTACTAAATACAGTACACTAACCAGGGAATTGTTTTTGCTGTCCTATTGTCAAAATCTTTCCAGTGCACATTCATTCCCAGAACGCACCTAGCATCAAATACTTACTATATTCATGTGTTCCAAAATCTCTCAAGTCATAAGAAAACACAGCCTTATTTCTTGCTTTTAATTATCTTTCATCCCTAATGAGCAAGAGAAGCAATCTTGCAAACTTTAAAGTATTACAGAAGAAGTAGAGTACTGTTTTTGTTTATGTGTATCTTAATGACATTCTGCATGTAAATATTTATTTTTCTTGATAAAAAACAAGACAAGTGCATACAGTATTTTGTAACAACAGTGAATTTTTAACATTTACAACAAAAAGGTAAAATTATGTTTTCTAGTGTCCAGTGGATCAAATCCCATGCAAATGCCCAAATTTGTGTTCATTATAAACTGATTCACAACTAGGGAGCAGAAAAAGACGAAGAATATCTCTATAGCATACAATATAAACAGTGATGCATTATGGCCACATGGTTGGTTCACAGTCTGTATTTTTCATAATAAACATATTCTTTTATCATCTATGGTCTGACTCTCAAGCAGTTCAGTGCAGTTCATAACCATGCTTGCTGCAGACATGATTGCCCTTTTACACTTGCTTTCACAGTTGCTAGTAGATGGAGGTCAGGCTAATTGCTGCTTCTTTTCTCCAGATGGAGGTGGATGCAGCCGAGAAGCGTCATCGAACACGATCTAAAGGTGTGCGAGGTACAATGCACTCACATGGTATTAGCTATAGTCTCAACCTACAGTCAAATCCATTTCCCCCCTTTCAATTCATTACTCAGACTTTTATTGCCCTTCACGAATTATCACTGACGTCAGTAGTGATGAACATGGACTATTGATTAAACAGGTTACCCGAAGAGCCCAGAAAATTAGTCTGCTCATAATAATAAGATTTCATTGTGTGGTGAAGCACGTTGAAATGTTTTTATTGTTTTTGCAGTTGCTGTGGAGGCTGCACAAGAGCTGTTCAGGTCAGTCTGCATACATTCACTTAAAGTCAACACAGTTTGCAATCAATTTACTTTCATAATGTGATGCATTTATGAGCTAAACATGATGTTTAACTGGATGTCATCATTTAAAAAAGAAAGTAGTTTAGAGGTGAGGCAAGTTTGATATACACTACTGGTTAAATGGTTTGGGTCTGTAATGTTTTTGAAAGAAATCTTTTATGTTCACCAATTTTTTTTTTTAAATACAGTAAAATAATACAGTAATATTGTGAAATACATAATTAAATGCAATTAATTCCTGGGATAGCAAAGCTTTCTGAAATTATTCTATTGTGCTGATTTGCTGCTCAAGAAACATTTCTTATTATTATTAATGTTGAAAATATCTGCGCTGCTTAATATTTTTGTAGGATTTTTTCTTTGTATTCTTTGTTAAATATAGAACAGCATTTATGCGAAACAGAAATATTTTGTCATATTATACATTCATCTTTCTGTCACTTTTAATCAATTTAATATATATGTATATATATATATATATTTATTTATTTATTTTATTTTTTTACTACCCCAAACTTTTAAGTAAGTTTAATGCATTTTGTTTTATAATTCTTTTTAGAACTTTAATCTTTTATTAATTGAGAGCAAAGAAATGTGTGGCAGATGAGCTTGATTTTGATATCATGTTGCTTGTAAAGAAGCACAGGATTGTTTTTACATGTCTAGTTTATAGTTACCTAGTACAAGTGCCAACTTTAAAAAAAAAAGCAGGAATCTCATCGTTTGCTCACAGATGCTTTCTCACCTTGCAATTTCTGTTTTTAAAGACTAAAACAGGTGTATGACGCAATGTGCATTTCTGTTCAAGGTGGCATCTAAGTATAATTTTGCTAATTTATATTTTTTGATGTGATTTATCCAATATGGCAGGTACTACAGGCAGAACCTATAAATAGACCTTTCAGACTAATTGCCTTCAGTGAGAACATATGATTCTCCCAATTAGTAATAGTAAATATCCCTACACTCCTAATGAAATCATGCATCATGATAAGAGTGAATGGCCTGTTTTTCCTCCAGGGCAGTGAGTCGTTTTACTCAAATCTGCCCGTCACTTTTTCCCCTGCATATCTTTCCCTTAAGCACAATTTACAGGCCTCCTAAATGGCAGCATTTTCCTCATTAAGAATGGTTTAACACCCACGCTGTTGTTAAAAAAGACTCTTTTTTTATATTTCCTGGCTACGTATCCAATTACAATGACAGCGGCAAGGACACAAGGGTGTGTGTCTGTGGGAGTGTGCTATGACCGCTTTCCAGAGGCGGCTCTCTACTATGTCATCTTTATTATAGTTTCAGACTGAGAGGAGAAGTGAAATTCCCTCTATTGTTTCTCTCTCTCCTTCCCAATCATCAGGGCAATCTGCTTCATCAGCAGGTCCAGGCCTGTAGCTGCAGGCATCTTTAACACCAGTTACACTCACTGATGGGTCACCAGCTTGATCAGACACAGATCCCTAGCCAACATCATCAAGGGGAGATGCAACTCTTGTGCTAGGCTAGACATGTTCCCACTCAATTACGTTCTCTTTTGCTAAATTTTAAGCTTAAAATAGCTTCAGGTTTAAAACATGCACCATTGACTTCAATTTCAAGACTAAATGCAGTTTTGGGGGAAGCTACTCGAAAGCTTGCTTTCCAAACTATAAGCGAATCAAAAAGTAAGAGTAACATTGTTTTCAATATATAGCCTCAGATTATATTATTTATTACTTGATATTTTCAAAAAACAAGAATACAGACAAATTTAATATATGATTTTATTATAATAATAAACAGCAGGGTTTAAATGTATATAATGATATTATATTTTATTAAATTATTATCATGGAAATGTTTGAAGTTGATAGCAGTTCACCAATGCTGTATTTATTTGTTTGAAACTGTAATATTGTAAAATATTATTACAATTTAAAATAACTGTTTTGTATTATAATATATTTTAAAAAATTCCTGTGATGGCAAAGTTAAATTTTCAGCAACCATTATTCCTGTCTTTAGTGTCATATGATCCTTCAGAAATTGCTGATTAATATACTGATTGGATGCTGTACAAACATTTATTATTATTAGTAATGTTGAAAACAGCTGTGCTGATAAATATTTTTGTGGGAAAATGTTTTCTTAGATAAATATAGAACAGCATTAATGTGAAAGAAATATTTTGTAATATTATAAATGTCTTTTTTCTGTCTTCATGCTGAAAATGTTGCTGCTTTTATTTTTTAGAACATATGATGGAAAATCCAAAATAACTGCATTTACTGTATTTCAAATAGAAATCTGTTGTAACTTAGTAAAATATTTTAATGTCACTTTTTAATTATTTTTCTGTGTCCTTGCTAAATA
The DNA here is from genome assembly GCA_032359235.1 of Enteromius mattozi. NCBI lineage: Eukaryota > Metazoa > Chordata > Actinopteri > Cypriniformes > Cyprinidae > Enteromius > Enteromius mattozi. The sequence continues at coordinate 12,480,675 of JAUMHE010000075.1, forward strand.
AAATATCTAAAAAAAATTTACTGACCCCAAACCATTGAATGGTAGTGTATAAATACTTCCGTTAAATAATACAAATATTAAAAAAATGCATGTTTTCAAAAATTTAAGTTTATTTTGTGTGAATGCACAATTCAAGGATGCTGTTGAACTTAAGCTGCTGCTCACAAATGTTACTTTTGATAAATACCACTGCCAATAAAAGTAAATGCTTAATTATTACTTTAGGTTATCAGTGACACTGTAACTAATGTGGGTAGTATTATGTTAATGACAAGGATACCGGTATGCTTTGACCCTGAGCTCGAGCGGGGCAGGAGTTCTAAACTTGGATGTTTTTCCTCATGGCTTTTAACTGGCTGTGGAGCTAAAAGGAGCAGCCAGAGAGAGATATACAATATGAAATATGAAATATGGAGCCTGGTGAGTCATCAGCCTGGAGGACACTGGGAGCTCTCTAAATCTGTAATGAAGGCTGATGTGCCACGGTTCGAACATAGTCAGCAAGAACGAACGTTCGTGTTTGTCTGTGTGCGCATGTGTGACGTCAGTCTTGTATTAATTATTTCTCTCGTCTGCAGCTGTCCCACACCTGGATGTGATGGCAGTGGACATGTCAGCGGCAAATATGCCAGACACAGGAGGTAAGGACCAACCTCTCATTCATATGAATGTGTGCCCAGCCATGAAAGTCTCTTTAAGACAGCGAGAAAGAAAGCTCTTAGCCACTTACAGAAAAGCTCAAGACCCATAGCGAAATTAAGTCAATTGAATTTGAATAAAGCCTACTTTCTTTTCTTCATATACACCCTTTTACCAGCCAAAAGTTGTGAAAGTGCAGTTAAAAGATGTGAAACTGCAATGAAACAGAGCTGGCATTTACTAAAGCATTTTAACAAAGTATGATATGTTTTCTGGATCGTAAAGAATTAAATAATTTAAAGGAATGGTTTACTTCAGTACTTACAGTAAATTAGTATTAGTCGTCAGTATCAGGATTTGTTTTTGCTGTGCTTGGGCTGTTAGATTTACCTCTTTGAATGTAGCTGCTGTAGACTAAAAGAGATAGATCACTCAAAAATGAACCTGTATGATTCAAGGCTAGGCTTTTATTCACATTTAGCACTCACATGCATAGAGCTCAGTAAATATGAGTTTAAAAGAACCAGTGTTTTTTCTCATGTCAAGTTGGGCACCCTTTACCATGTTTGATGAGCTCTATGTTTGTATTATATGTGACCACAACGGCCTTAAGTCACTGGGGTATATTTGTAAAAATAGCCAAAAATACATTTTATGGGTCAAAATTATAGATTTTTCTTTTATGCCAAAAATCATTAGGATATTAAGTAAAGATCACGTTCCATGAAGATATTTTGTAAATTTCCTACCATAAATATATTAAAACTTAATTTTTGATTATTGATATGCATTGCTAAGAACTTCATTTTGGCAACTTTAAAGGAGATTGTCTTAGTATTTCAATTTTTTTGTACCCTCAGATTCCAGATTTTCAAATAGTTGAGTCTCGGCCAAATATTGTCCTATCCTGACAAACCATACATCAATGGAAAGCTTATTTATTCATAAAATTAAAAAAAAAAATTAATTAAAAAAAATTTAATTTGACATTTATGACTGGTTTTGTGGTCCAGGGTCGCATTTATTATGTATTAATATGATTATGTCTCTTCAGAAGGCTTGAATTAAGGTGCTCAATTCATTGATGGGTTATTTTTTTCTCATCATGAACTGACAAAATTTTGGTGGAATACATCTTCAGGTGGAAGGATAGAAATCTCCTAGGTAAAATATATTTTATGTTTCAAAGATGATCAAAGGCTTTATGGAATGAGTAAATGAAGACAGAATTTTCATTTTTGGGTGAACTGTCCCTTTAAAAACAGATATAAATGGGCAATGTGTCTGTTGCTAACTCTCATTAGCATACATCAGGAATACATGGAGGCTATCTGATGATAGGCATGACATCATTAATATTGTAATCAGCTTGTCAAGTGTCTAGCAAGATTGTGTTGTTTGTTTCTTTGACAAAAAGCCTTTTTGAGGACAAATCATGGAAGCAATACAAAAGGCACTGTATCGCTAACAGGCAACTTGAATTAATTAATGTGCATACTTTAACACTGATAGAAGTTGAGCCGTTTAACTATATAGCTTTTTATTGCGCTGGCACCAGTTTCTTTGCATATTAAGGTAATAACCTCTGATTTGACAACTGCTGTCGAAGTCTGTTCAACTTCTGTGTTTAACAGTCTCTTTTCTTGATGCTATTTACTGTACCTCCAAAGAAAGATACAAAACAAGAAAAGCAGAACAGAAAAGATTGATGGATACGTCTGCTGTGTCACCTCATCAGCCAAGCCCTGTGAACCACCAACCAGAATTGCATTTCTGCAACAGACAAATGGTACCTCCAGCAGACCTCTCACTGAAAAGGCAGAGAGAGGGCGAGAGAGTGATGAATTACCCCCAAATGGGAGGGTGGGGAGAGAACGGTGCTTTGACTGTGCTGTCAGAGCATGCTAACATTTGGGGGGCATTTGTGGGAACATTGTGGGAATGGCAGGGTTGTAATGAGGACACTGCGTTACCTGTGCAGGCTACACAGCGTCTGCCGCCCTTTACCACTCCATTAAAAAGTAATAATGACAAAACAACAACAGCATTTGTCTCCTGTGGCATACATTGGGTTATATCACAGCAGAGGCTCACACCCCTAATGTATAGCTGCTCTGATGGGGGGGATGAACTGATGTAAAGTATAAATTGTAAGTTTATGTATTGTAATGACCTCTCAGGGCAAAACATTATAGAAAACGGATGTGTACATCAGCCTTTTGCGCTTCATAACACACACACAACTCACTAAATGTGCAAATATTCTTGCAAAATGGCTTCTTACTGGAGCGGTACTCTTAAAGGGACTATTTTGTACAGTTTTTACCCCTAAAGGTTCATAGGAGTACCTTAAGGGTGCACATTACTATTCTAAGGGTAGATAAGGTATAAAGTTGTCCCTTCAAGGATACTGTCCTACTGACAAGCTGTTGTACCCTTAAAGGTAACATTTTTTGCATATTTTTCTGACAGTCTGCATAGAGTATTTATTTAGTAATAAATCACTGGCTCATTATAAGAGTCTCACAAAATATGACATGAAATATTAATTTGAATTAAATTATTCCTGTATATTATTGTAATGCTATTGTGAATTAAAAAATAGTATAAAACAACTGGCCTAGCAATAAGACAAATACCACAACAATATTATTGTAACATTATAGTTGACAGATATGTTGCATCCGAGTGTCTGTGGAGAGATACGAAAAAACAAGATTATTGACCTAATGTGTGCAATGCTATAGACAACATTAGTAAACAAAAGTGTTTGCAGTGTTTAATTAAAACCATAAGATTGCTAAAGGTGCAGTCACAGTAGCCACATTTCGACGTAATTTCACAGGTCTGTTGTTGATAATGTGCAATGCATGAAGCACAGATCACAAAAAAATCATTTTTTTCCTCATTGATTTCCATATTTAAAAAATATATATATACAGGTCAGTGAGGACCAACTGAATGTAAACTATCCCTTTAACTTATGCAGTTAAATATTTAGAAGCAATTAGTAAATATAAATTACATAACATTTGCCCAGTAGTTGAAAAGCAAAGTGGACACTAAAGTGGGCAAATAATTGTTAAGCCCAAAAAGCGGAAAGACAAATTTAGAAATATAATATTCTCCTATTATTTAGGAGTGGACCAGTGATGTTGCATTCATGTTAAAATGTTAGAAATAACATAAGAGGTATCTCAAAAATCATCTAAAAATACCCACTTTTACACCCTCAGTGTTGCATACTCTTCCTAAAAACACGTTATCTGCGCATTCTCCTTTTTAATGTATCCCTTTTAGCAAATGCAGAGACTCATAATAAGAGGATGTGTCAGTACAGGTGTGACTGCTATGATTTTAACAGGGTAATTGCTTTGTGCAAATCATGTTTAGTGCCCCTTTTCTCTCTCTTTCTCTTTCTTTCTTTCTTTCTCTCCTCCTCCTCTCCATCTGTGACTCTCTCTCGTTCCACTTTCCTATTTTCTATTCCTCTCCGCGCTCCTCCTCCTTTTTATCTTCCCCACATCCTGGCTCTTTGTTCCTCTTCCTCTACCTTTCCCTTACTCCTTCTGCGGCTCTCTTTCCATCCCTCTTTCCAGTCTTCTTTCTCCTCCTCCCTCTTTCCCTCTCTTTCTGATGGATGACTCACGTAGGCTGAAGCCCAGGGCTGTATAATTCAGGGCTTGACAGGTAGCACTCACTAAAAGAATGGGAACTGAGCCAAGAGCTGGTGGCAGCGGCCAGAGAATGGTATAGCCGTATGCTCGCTCTTGCTCTCACTCTCTCCCTCGTTTTTTTTTTTCTTTTTTCTCCATCAATATAACACCCTGCCTGCTTTCCCTGCTCTACACAAGTCTGGTCTCTCCTCCTTTGTGGTAGCCACAGTGCACAGATTTTAATGCCAGCCTCTTTCATCCACCATTGTATTTTCTCCCACCAGAAAAACAAAGAGACAATGTAGATGCAGTGTTTTGTAAGGGAATACGTGAAGTGCGAAAGGCCAACACATGGCTAAGGACGGAAAAAGCATGTTGTACTAAAGCTTGTGGGAGAGACCATGAAAACCTGCACAATCTATGCATTCAAATGAAGCATAAGCTTATATTTCTGATACTAAACAACATACCTTTAGGAGTTATTTCTTTTTTAGAAATGAGGCAATGAGGAAAAATAAAACAGCTCTCAAAGCATAATGTTTGATTCAGCTGGGGCACTGTTGTATGTTTTCATTGAGAAATGGTCTCAATGACTGTTGGAAAGGAATTTTAATGACTTACGCAGTTCAACTTTGCTCTCAAACAGCTGTTTGGTTGTGCCACAAATTGTCATTCATAAAAATTCACAACGGTTAAAACTAAACAGATGTGTTTAAATGCCAAAAGATGTTTGAATCGAAGAAGGGACCACCTAAACAGCTTTGAAATGATCAGAGTACATCAAATGTCTGCTGTTTTGAAAATACCATAGCATATTTTTAGAGCTGCCATCTCCATTTTTAGAGTTTTTTTTTTCTTACTGGGAATAGTGCCACTTTCAAAAATTTGCAGTAACAAAGTATTCTGAGGTCAAAAAAATAAGAGTCTCTGCAATGGTTACTTAAGAACCACTCACATGTAATATGCTATTTGCACTAATGGAGTGTTTTATCAACATTAATGTCTTCTGGCTTGAATGGAAGTCAATGGAAGTACGACCACAGCCATTCGATTGTTGAGACAGAGCTGCTGATGGATCCCTTTGTCTTCTCCCTTCTCAAGAGTTTACTGAGATTTAGCATGATTGACGCTTACAGACGGTGTTCATTTATAGCCTTAGGCCATAATTTACACCTTCATTCTATGTAGCATGGAGAAATCATATTTGTGTGCCGGTAACTCACCAGCAGCATGCAAACAGATGGGCTCTGGACTGTGTGGGCGGCACATGCAGTTTTGTCCTCTGTCTTCTCTTCTCGCTCACTCGCTTTTTTTGATGGGTCTTCGGGATGCAGTCTATGCGGTCTGTTGGCTTCATGCTCGTCAAGTCATTCTAAATTATCTGAGCTATACATGCCGAGGGCTTATTTGTTATCTGTGAGGGGTTTGTAATTCGCCCAAACTGTTAATTCAACTGTGAGGCTGAGCCAGATGTCTCTTTCATATACTGTATTCAGAAAGTGCTAAACAATATACAACAGGATATTTCCAACTTTTTTAAACCATGGGACCTTTCATAACCTCAAAGTGTAAAATTGTGTATTTTTAACCACAGCTGTTGTGTTGGAATGTTTCATATTTAAATATTTTTGTAACTTCTAATATTGTTATTTCAGGTTGTGGTCAGCTCTGGTTCTCAAATTTAATTTAAAGTCTGATCGTGTAGTCCATTGATCCACTGTTTGTATCACTCCGCTTATCTGCTTTTGCATGTTCCAAAAAGACAGTGACTGTTTCCGAAGGTTATGTTGATATGGCAGTAGGTGGCGCTAAGTGACGCAAGTGAAGTAAATCTTGTGTGTGAGTCATTGATTTATTCAGTTGATCTGTTTAACTACACTAATTAGTTTAAAGTGGCTGAATTTATAAGTGAGTCATTGAATCATTCATTCAAATGATTCATTCATTAAAACTGATGAGAACAAAAGAAGTGACTGGCTGATTTCAGAATCACATACTATTGCACACTACTCTTTATATATCTTTATATAACAGAAATAGTAAGAGTAGTATGCTAGCATACAGTTCGAAATTCAGTGATTGTCTTTGTGAGTCATTCATTGATTCATAAATTCAAAAACACAGATTAATTCTGAATCCAAGCAACTGACTGGCTGTATTTTAACCTAATGCTACTCTTCTTAACTCTGCCTTCATACAGCAGAAATAATAAGGACAGTATTTTATCATGCTCTTCTAAATTGAGCCATTTTATGAGTAAGTCATTGAATCAGTCACTGAGTGATTCATAGTGAATGGTTGTTTGTGTATGCCTTTATAATGGTGTCTGGAATTTTGGTCAGGTATTTTGTGCTTTCAATATAATGGCTTTGGTTTGTGAAGAAACTTCAGAAATCATTCAGAAATCCAGTTGCACTCTCAACTATTACTAGCACTGCAATTTTTGCTCAAAATTCATACATTTTCCCTGGCTATTTTAGACTGAGTCGAGTTTGCTGTACACACATAAGTTTCTGATGTGTGTTTCCGTGCATCTGTGTGATGTTTATCCACGCAACGCATCTTTATTATTAAGAGAGGTGCTTTTCCCGTTGGATAAATCCTGTAGTCAACACAAAAGTACAGAGTTTCCCTCTGTCTGCATCACATCTGAAATCTTGCGTAGATCCGAACCTGTGTGAATGGCAGACTTATGCCTCCAAAGACCACGGTGAGATGTAAAACCCCGCTCCAGGGTCAGACTTGACGAGCCTCTGCGGTAAATTGAACCGCCAAGGACATAATCACCGCAAACAGCCTCTTGGTGTGTGTGTGTGTGGTAGTGTGATTGCACGGCGTGTTTTTAGGCAGAGGGGGACTGAGCTCCGCAGTGACAGAGAAGGCAACTGAGCTGCAGAGACAGAAAGAGCCCTGCAGAATGCACAACACCAGCACCTCCTTTGTTCTGCTTTTTGGGAGGGCGCAGAATGAAGGGAGGTTAGCAGGGAGATGTCTGTCAGGCTCAGAATCACTGATCTCTCTCTCTTTCTCTCTCTCTCTCTCTCTCTCTCTCTCACTCTGTCTGACTGCTCAAATGGCAAATCCCACTCCTGAGGGGGAGATCACCATGGTGACAGCGCCTTGCCACGCATGCCTGTGGATGCTGCAGTGTAGGAGCGCAGAGGAGCCGCACGCTCCTATGGCAACTCGAACACGAACAGCCAGCTGAATTCGCCTCCATGGCCCTATAGTGTCACACTCTGCGAGAGCCTACCTGGTGCCACAGCAGACCTCAGCCTGAACGTGCTCTTGGTATTCAGGCCAATTAAAACCAAAGAGCATTTCTGCTGGCTAATCTGAGACCCCTCATTGTAACAGAACGACTATTTGAAGACTTTTAATTAGAAAATAATCGCATGTTTTTAGAAACAGACGGAGAAATTATTCTCGTTCATCATTCCGCTACTTTGAGAGCAATATTTGCAGGGTTATTATGACGGTTGCTGTGGAAATGATCAAACGGAGCAGGTCCAGGCTAATATTCTGGCCATTGCTGGTATTAGTCAAGTTCATCAGAGGATTTGTCCACCAGGAGCTGTCTGACTGAAGTCATTATTTCTCCCGGCAGTTCTGAAAGGCTCGCAGATCTCTCTCTCTCTCTCACAGTCTCTCTCTCTCTCTCGGCCATAATTACCTTAGTCCCACTCAAAGCCTGCCTCTGCCGCTCCCGTATTCAAATGTGGTTTAATTACCTGTGGAATTTTAATTGGCGTGGCCTGCCAGTGGGAAACGCGAAGGTGTCCAAGGTCATTCCGAGTCGTTCGCGAAACGCTCTCACCCACACAGACAACGCTGGCTGCCTGCCTGCACAAAACACCATTGCATAGAAGCACAGCCTCTATAACCAGCACCTGCTTCAAACAATAAAACAATAAAGAGAAAATGGGCACCTCACACCAACAGGCCGACTGATGCAATGCAGGGTTATGAGGTTGAAAAATGGGATTTTATGGACTCTTTTAGGACAGAGTAGAGAATATGTAATGGTTACCACGGTTATTATTACTACTGTAAAAGAGTAATTAATAGGGCTGGTTTTTGACACAAATTTCATGATTCAATTTGATTGTAATGCACAAGCTTTCAATATAATTTGAATTCCGAATCGATTTAGTTCAATACAATATTGATTATTCTGGATATATATATCAGGTACAGTAAATTTCAAATTTACTCACAGGAAAATAATTTCTCAACTAATGCTGTAAAATGTACATGAGTGTCAGTTGGTACTGACTGTAATACTAAAGATTAAAATGAACAATTATGTTTTTATAATTATAATAAATAGTTAATAACTATTTCTACTCCAATTCTGGATTTTTTATATTTAAATGATAACTAAAAAATTATAATGAATATGTGATATGGTGCATATATTTAGCAAAATGCTAGAGTTATGCTAGAGTTATTTTTTAAACAGTAATGTTGTAAACACTAATTTATTAAATACATGATAGGATACAGATTTCAGTTTCTGAATACTGTAATAAAATGGTAAGCATTTCAAATCTGTGGCTTGTTTTGATTCAAGGCAACCTAGTTTACAGTATCTACAAAACCTCACTCTACTGTGAATCTCAACTCCCAGTTGTTAACTGAGCTGAAGGTTTAAGGTTATGACCTAAAGGAAGCTTGAGGATAAGGTTAAACGAATAAAAGTATTAGCAATCAGAAATACACTTTGAAAAAAGATCTTCAATGTTCTTTGATCCTTGTAATAGCTGAAAATCGCAATATCAGAGATATGACTATATGTAAATATATAGCTGAATTTTTCTGAGATTAATGGCAAATGAAAAAAATAGACAACTCTATGCATTAAAGATTTTTTTGTTTTGGGTTTTTTGCAGTTCGGTAATAATTGTCCCCAGGAGCCAGATTATGTTCAGCAACACAGCACTTTTCGTTCTTCTCACATATTACACATTATTATAGATTATACATCATTGAATCAGTCAAAAACTTAATATCTCATTTTTCTCAAATGTATTGTTTAGGTATATAAGCCTGGGGGTCAACCTTCATCATAAAGCCACAGATGAACCTATTTTGTATGAAAACTGAATAATTGATTCAAAGGATGCCACATTTAAACCAAACATAATTGCACATGCTGTTTTAGTGCAATTAAAGTGGAATTTCTGAAAACCTAATGATTATTATGGGATTTGTATAATTGAGGGCTAAGGCTAGAATGAGTTTTGCCTTGTTTATATTTTGGAGGATGAGTCTCATAAACGAGTCTTGGCGGTTTAGGAATAGCACTGTCTTGTGGGACCAGAGTTCAAGCAGCACACGCATTTACATGAATAAATGTGCCAGTGGTTATTAATGCTTTGTTATGTCTTAAACAATTCTAATACTTCTTATCTCTGAGGGCTGAGCTTTGGCACAGACCCTCTTCGCAGATTCAAGGTAATTTTTCAAAACTGTTTCACATAATTCTCTTGGTTTTTGTTTTCTTTTTGTTGTGCAGTGTGTATGGATGCCCCTTGGCTAAGAAAAGGAAAACCCAAGAGAAACCTCCACAGGAGCCAGCTTCCAAACGCCGTCCGTTTCTAAGCATGGCTGATGGAGAGCCCACAATGTATGAAAGCTATGAGGCCATGGAGGAGGGAGAGGAGAGGGAACAGGAAGAAGTAGAGGAAGTGGAAGAAGAGGAGGAGGAAGGGGATGATGACGAAGAGGAGTGCTCGGATGACAATGAGGAACCGGGAGAGGAAGAAGAGGATGAGGAAGAGGAAGATGGAGATGTCGAGAGAGAGGAGGTAGAGGAGATAGAGCAAATGGAGGAGGAGGTAGAAGAAGATGAGGAAGTTGTGGAGGAGGATGGGGATGACGAAGAGCAGGAAGATGACGAAGAGGAGGACGATGAAGATGAGCATGAGGAAGAGGAGTACTATGAAAATCACAGTCATCAGCAAGGTAAGGCTTTTTAGATTGATTTCATATCCTGCTAACATTTTCCAGAATGTTTGTGTAGTTATAAATTCAATGCTCTTATAACATGAAATAAAAAAGTATGTATGCTTAAATAATTAAAATATTTTTTTCGAACCATATTCTGAAGACGTTTCTCACTTGATTCATTAACTTTTTGAATGGTAAAGTCTGATATTGTTAAAAAATATTCTATTCATGCACAAGATTTTTCAGAAAAGCTTTAAATGTTTTTCCTCGGTTATACAAACATACTGAAAAAGGTCAGTAGGAAATGTAATGTTTAGAATCTACAGAAAGACATATAGTTGTGCTGACACACAGAATGCCTCATGAAATATGAATCAAGGGCAGCTTATTGCAGGTCAACCGACATTTCAGAGTATAATTGACAGAATATGCAGTCATTAAAGTCAATGTTTAATTTCTTAAATTGCCTGTTTTAGTTTCAAGTCATACAGTATGTGTAATTTGCTGAATCAGAATGAAATCTACATACACCCTGCAGAGAATGTCCGGCCTTCGCCATCCTAATTAATGTGAATTTTTACAGCATGGAACAATCCAACTCCCCTTTCGAAACTGAGGGAAAGCAGATGTGACTGCTTCCTTAGTATGCGTCTCACCCTCATTCTCTGGTGTCCTCAATCGCTTGTGACAGTGCTTCCAGAGTAATAGAGAGAGGAGGCTCTCTGAGTTATTAACTTTGGCCCCCCTCCACACACGCACAACGCCGTTCCAGGAGGTGTCAAATACACTCAGCCCCCCACCCCTCCCTAGTGAAAATGGGCTCCTCCTGAGGATATTTCTGGCTCCAGAAACAGAGCACCTCATCCGCTGCTTATCCCTGCAGTCTCATCCGCCTCTGTCCCAAATACTAGCAACACTAAAATCTTTTCAGTACAATTGAGAGGCTTTCAGAGCACCCTGTGCTGCTTACATGTTATCGAACACGAATATGTCTGGTGAAACATTTAAAAGGCTGCCTGATGATTCATGTACCATATTGCAGTTTCTCTAAAATTCATCTGTTTCTTTTGCCGAATACTCATATATATTTTAGCTGCATAGTGGCAGTTACCATCCTGCTAAATTGCATTTGATTATTTAAATCAATTTGTACCTGTGTCATCGAGCTGTACGTGAAACCCTGGCGTGACATTTGTCTTAGATTTGCTGCATCGATGCTATCGTTCATGAGACGTTACATTTTCATAATGATAGTGTTCAGGCCGCTTCAGATTATAGAGAGGACTGACATTTCGTTTGTGAATTTATCATGCCGCACAAGCCGCTTGCTGTTAACAGCGTGGAAGGCCCTAGTGCGCAACGCATTTGAGGAAGTGGTTTTGAAAATCTTAAAGGGTTTGTGCACTTCCAGAATAAAAAACATTCCAGGATTTTTCTCCAATTAGTGGACTTCAATTGGGACCAATGGGGTGACGATTCAAATTGAGCGTTCAATGCATTTTTCAAAGGGCTCTACATGAACCCAACCGAGGAACTAGAGTATTATTTAGGAAAACGAACTGTCCAAAAAAAAAAATATATATATATATATATATATATATATATAAGTATATACTCAACCACAAATGCTCGTCTTGCACTAGCTCAACTCACATATTACATAGTAATGTTGGAAAGGTTATGCGTGGTGTAGATGGAAGTACTGACCCAGTGTTTACAAAGCGAACATGCATTTACAGTCGCCTTTACAAAAAAAAAAGTTGAAACAATGATGTCAGATGATTTTGAAGTTGGAGGATAAAATGAGATAGAGTTTTTCACCCTACTTTACCTTTTATAAGTGAAGTACAAAGGCGAAGAACTGCTGCGCCGTGACCTTTCCAACATTAGTATGTAATGCGTGAAGTCAGGGACATGCATTGCAGAGCTAGGGAAAGATGAGCATTTGTGGTAAAAAAGCATATAAAGAGATAAGACCTATTGGTCTCCGTGTCTATGATATGGAATGTTTTCCACAAAAACTTTTTGACTGAAAAAAGAAAGACATGAACATCTTGGAAATGACATGGGGGTGAGTAAATTATCAGAAAAATGCAATTCTGTAAATGAACTAATCCTTTAAGGTTACACTTTATTTCGATTATCTACTAACTTTTAACTCATAAGTACTACTAAGAACCTTTGCAACTACATGTCAAATATCTCTCATTAGCGTGTTAGTAGAGTATTTGTAAACAGTTAGGGTTAGTAGTGTAAGTTGACATGTACTTTCAACGTTACTTATAGTCAGAATGTCTATTGTAGGAACATCAAAATAATGTTCAGACACAGACTCTTCTCAAATATTCCAAAGGTTGGAATTTGACATGGTTGCAAAGTTATTCACCGTCAGCAGAATGTCTAAAATGCACTATCAAAATAAAGTGTTATTAAATTCCTTGTATTTTTCACATTTAACCAACAAATTGTTCTCTTTTCTCTTCAGACAACAATTATTCTAGTGGTGGACAATCAAAATCCAATCAAATAGTTGAGAAGGACAATAACAATAACAACAGCATTAACAATGAGGAGTATGAGAATTATGACGAGCTGGTGGCCAAGTCTCTTCTCAACCTTGGTAAAATCGCAGAGGATGCCGCCTACCAGGCCATGACTGAGTCAGAGATGAACAGCAATTCTTCCAACAGTGCAGGTGAGGATGACGACGAGGATGAAGATGAAGGGAGCGAACAAGGAGGCCATAAAGGAGAGTTGAGCGTCGATTTGGATAGCGATGTGGTACGCGAGACCGTGGACTCCCTGAAGCTTCTGGCCCAGGGACATGGAGCCGTGCTTCCCGACGAGGGATACATAGACGCCGGGGATCCTGGCTCTGCTGGCCATGCTAACGGACGGGGCCAGGCGGAGGAGAGCGAGGAGGAAGTCTGTCTCAGTAGCTTGGAGTGTCTGCGCAACCAGTGCTTCGACTTGGCCCGCAAACTCAGTGAGACCCAAACGTCCGAGCGGTCCTCGATGGAGGACCAAGTGCACCACCAGGTTGATCAGCAGCATCAGCAGCATCTTCCAATGCATCACATGCCCAGGTATGACAGCTGCCATATGGACCAGCACAGACCCCTTGAGAGGAACTACTCAGACATGGTCAATCTGATGAAATTGGAGGAGCAGCTCAGTCCTGCTTCAAGAGGCTACCCCTCTAGCTGCGCCCAGGAAGGGGATGAGGACACTACGTCAGTGGCCTCCGAACGTTCCGATGAAGCTTTCGACATGACTAAAGGCAACCTGTCGCTGCTGGAAAAGGCCATTGCTCTGGAATCCGAGCGTGCCAAGGTTATGCGAGACAGAATGGCATCAGAACAGATGGTGGCTCGGAGGGACAATCAGCGCCTTCATGGAGAGCACAGCCCAAGGCAGAGCAGCAGTGCAGAAGAACGCAAGGCCCGACTCCATCATGATGGCGCAAAAAGAGCATATTACCCTAAAGGTAAAAATAAAACTTCTAATGAGATTTTGCATTTCAGCAGAGATTTCAGTAAATAGTTCCCCTTCATTATATAGAATATGTAAGCCATATTCTGCCACTGAGGAAACAAATAAAAAAGGTTATTTTGGTAATTTCCCACAATTGTTAGATATAAAGTCACAACTGTGAGATAAAAAGTCAGAATGTCCTTATTTTATTCCTTTATTTTTGGTAAATGTGACTTTATGTGATATTATATTTCATTATTGTGACTTTATTTCTCCTAATTGTGACATTATATCTCACAATTTGACTTTATGTCTCACAATATGGCTTCATATCTCACAAATGCGACTTCATTTTTCCTAATTGTGATATTATATCTTACAATGTGACTTTTTTTCTCACAAATGTGACTTTATATATTCCAGTGTGACGTTTTATTTCTTATTTTGAAAGATTTTCTCACAGCTAACAGTTTTATTTTTTACTCTTTGCCATACTTCTGATAAATAAAGTCAGTTCTACCATATTTACTTCTTTATTTTTGGTAGATGTGATTTTAAATCTCACAATTTCTGGCATTATATCTCACAAATGCTGCTTTATTCCTTTTATTTGTGTTATTTTTCAGTAAAAATCACAAGTTGAATTTGTTTCTCATAAATGCCACTTTAATATATTCTGGTGTGACTTTACTCGTTTCTTACTTTAAACATTTTGCTAAGTTTTATTTTTTTCTCTGAGGTGGAATCAAGTTTCCATAAAGAAGCATACTTGCACAAACAGAGATCTTTTGAATATGAATATCATTTTCTCGTCCTGAAAGTTGTTGCGGCATTTGTTCCCCGGTGTCTTGGGTCACTTAACATTCTGTCACATATTGCGCTGATGACATTGATGACTATGGGGTCACTTTGGTGAGACGGAAACATTTTTGGGGCTTGTTTTAAATACTCAGGTCACCCTGGTAGCGACTTCCATAATGACAACAGCTTATGCTGCTAAAATAGGCTGACATGGTAACATCAGAGACTTACCTTGTCAGGCATGAGTAATGGCAATCTGCACAGCCCGTTAAGAAAGCAAATCTCATCCCTTGGATCCCATACATGGTTTATTACCTCAAATCCTTCCCAATCCACACCCACTACTTTTGGGAATGAGCCATCTCCTCTGATATATCCAGATATTAACAATCAGAAACTACAGGAGCATATCAATATCACATTTAACAAATGTAAGTTACAGTGCTGAGGATCCTCAGATCACCTCTGGTTACCCAACCTAATAGCTCCTCCTATCCGGTACTTTAAAAGGTTCATCATTTGTCTCTGCTCAGATGGAACTGCTTTGTATGTTTCATTTCCTTCCATTTGCTCAATTTGCACTATGTTTTCCATTAAAGAGAGCGTCTCTGTGCTTCCTATCATAGAAGAGTTTGCTGTTGTTTTCAGTGCACGACCACAGCAAGTCAGAGGGTCGTGTAATTATAGAATTACACCATGATTTCACACCTCGTCTCCAGAAACTATTCTTGGCGCTAATTATTGGAGCATCGTTATTAAACATGTCGAGTGATCTCACTGTTCTGACTGACAGGGAGCATTATTATTGCATGCTTGTGGAGTTCTACAACAGTTATTTTTGGCTAATAAAAGAGGAAAGATATTACAAATGTGTGCACTTAGTTAAACCGGATTGAATAACAGAGAATGCATGTACTGATAAATTCATCCACGATTTTAGAAGAAACTGCTGTTTGCTGATTATCCCTTTCTGGTCTCGTGGTAGAAACTATGCGTGCCACGTACCAAAACCATTGAAAGCTAAACATATTTTTCTTGTGGGTTTTCATTTGCAAGATAAAATTGGGGAACAGTTATAGTGGAAACGTTAACCTATTTAACAGCAGGAATCTGAAATGGTTGCATGTATTAAATATCAATAGTGCTATTATATTATACTATTCATTAGCTGCCATTATATCTACAATTGTCACTGTTTCAAAATTTATTAACTATAAAATGTTTTGTTTATTCATCTGTGGTGACTGTAGTATAAGTGGAATAATTGACTTCAGTCCATTGAATTATTAGGAAATAATGCACACCTCGGAGGTGTGCATTATTTCCTAATAATTCAATGAATTGGAGTCAATTATTCCTTATGGATTTACATTTTAATGAGAATATACATTAAAACATGTTCTACATACCAGGGAATAAATAGACAAATAATTTAAATTAATGATGTAAATCTAAAATTTTTATTTTCCAACTGATGAAATTCCTCTGTGCTGTAACTGTAAAATTTTTCTGAATCACAGTCTCAGCCACAAGTCTCATTCAAGTTATATCCTTTATCCAGTGTCCAATTTCAAAGCAAACAGACAGTGTTTGAAAATAGCCGTAACCGGAGCATAAATGTTATCACAAAGAATCCAGCAGGTTAATGGGATTTGCTTACTGTGCCTGTAACAGGATATGCCAATAACTGTCTTTGCTTACAGACTCAAGGGGAGAGAAAAAAGAAAGCAAGTGTCCAACCCCTGGTTGTGATGGCACGGGGCACGTCACAGGACTCTACCCTCACCATCGAAGCTTGTCAGGCTGCCCTCACAAAGACCGCGTGCCACCAGAAAGTAAGCCGAATACATTTGCACATTGGTTTGCTATGTGCCGTCTGTGCTGTGGGCATGTTTCACCTCTCTTTTCTGTAATGAATATGAGTGCATTTCCTCCTCCACCCATAGCGGTGGCGCACTTTCTCATACGACCAAGCTCTGCTTGTCTGGATGTGTTGATTGGTGCTTATGAGTAATTTTAGCCTGTTTCTCAATATGGCTGCCTTGATCTCTGAGACCCAAAGCAGCTTTTTCATCACTACCTCCAGTCACACCTCTAATTGGATGAGGATCATGTCACAGGCGGGTTCTGATGAGTCAGTTTACTGCAGGCCCAGAGACGTAGCGCTGCAGGATGTGTCATAGACAACCTAATGGCTAGACTCATTTAATTCACCCAAAATAAATCAGTTTTTATTGAAGAGAGCTTTCTTTTCCTCGTACACCAATGCTTTCACACAACGTGCATGCCATTAACACATTGCATGCCTAGAATCTTCTTTCACCATATGGTGTGGCCGTGATTAACTTTATGATTAACTGATTTCAGCTGGAACGTTTCTTAGGAGCATGTGCATGCTGTTGTCACTGAGCCCGTTCAGCTTAATAGAACACAAGGCTTTCATACTCACTCTGGATCCTCCTAACCTTCTCTCGCCCTCTCCTCTCTGTTTGTCCAAGTTCTTGCAATGTATGAGAATGTTCTAAAGTGCCCCACGCCTGGCTGCTCGGGACGCGGCCATGTAAATAGCAACAGGAACTCCCACCGCAGGTGAGTGGCTGGAAGGGACGTGGAGAGAAGAAACTGGAACCACTGTGGGGACTGATGTTCCAGTCTTTTTACACACTTATATAGGGAATAAGAAGAATGGCTAGTTTTTGATGGAGCCTTGCTTTCAGGAAGGAGAAGAGGGACTGATTTGTTTGTGTTGTGCTGAGCTCGGCTGGATCGTAGAAACACATAGCTCCAGGCTCAAATATTTTATTTGCGCATTGGCACTTTTGACATGCAGACAGGAGATTCAGGATTCTATTCCCACAAGGAACATCTTTTGAAACCTTAAAAAATTTATAAATAAGATAATATATAAAATAATTTATTCTTAAATGTTTTTTTTTATTTATAAATAACATTTATTTATTTATAAATAAATTATTTATAAATATTTTGTCATTTTTTTTAATGTTTACTTTAATTATATTTTGTTAATATTTAATATTAATATTTATTGATTTATATATATATATATGCCTACGACACATACACATACACACACACACAGTATATACACTGTATATACTGTAAGTGTGTGTGTATAAAGTGCATATAGATATAGATATAGATATATTAGTGCTGTCAAACGATTAATCGTGATTAATGTGATTAATCACATCCATAATAAAAGTTTTTTGTTTACATAATATGTGTGTGTACTGTGCATAATTATTGTGTATATATAAATACAAACACATGCATGTATATATTTAAAAAATGCTACGTTTATAAATTAAATGTATTTATATAATAATATATAAATGAATAAAAATGTAAATATTCTTAAAATATATACTATGTGTGCGTGTATTCATATACATTATAAATATACACAATACACATACATATATAATATATAATTAATTACTACAGATTTTTAATATATTTTTATATATTTATACTAAATTAGTTTAATTATATTAAATAGTAATATAAGTAAATGTTATATTATTATTAATAGGATGTATAATAAATACTTTTTTTTTTACAAGATGAAACTGAGAATTTGTTCTCTGCAAATTAAGATTTCCTTAAGAATGAGAGCTCCACATATACAAATAGTCACAGACTTACACTAAGATGTGCCTCCATGTGCATATGCTGTACATTCAGACAGATGCAGTCTCCACCCGAAGTTGCTGCAGGCCATGTTATATGGAACAGCTCCTATGGGACAAGCACACACACACACTATTAGAAGGGTTGAGCTGAAGAAAACAAAATGTATAATAGGGGAATATAACAACCTTGTACAGTATATATAGTTTGTCTACACATTCCTCATTGCATGGTTGTCATGGCAACTCAGCATAGTGACAGCCGTCCTTCTGTCTGTCAGTCAGCACTCACTCACTTTTTCAAATTCCATTCCTTTAAATGCACTTGTACTTATATGCTTTAAGTGTTTCTGAAATTGCAGAGTGTGAGGGGTTTTTATGTTCTTATTTTTGTCTCGTGTTGGTTTATTTATTTATATATATATATATTTATTTATTTATTTTTTGAGAATGACAGAATGGTTTCCGTATAACCAGAAAACAATACGAAAATTGCAGAGGATAAGAAGACAGTTCCCAGCTATACAAAGGATTACATAGAAAGAGAGAGATAGAAAGCAACAGAAAAGTGAGAGAAATGA
This sequence comes from Enteromius mattozi, assembly GCA_032359235.1. Lineage (NCBI taxonomy): Eukaryota > Metazoa > Chordata > Actinopteri > Cypriniformes > Cyprinidae > Enteromius > Enteromius mattozi. Next base: position 12,499,428 of record JAUMHE010000075.1, read on the forward strand.
AACAAAAATGAGGGATAAACAAACGGAGAGGAAGACTGAGTAATGAGAGGAAGAAACAACGAGGGAGAAAGAGAGCAAGAGAGAAAGGAGAAAAAAAGGAGAGCAAGGGAGCGTAGCTGGATGTTCTGAAGCTCACTTTGCTGTAGTGTGTCTCTCTGAAATGACTGCGGTATCTCGCTGTGAGGAGCTTTCTGAAGCCAGCCAGCCAGAAATGCCCAGCAGATATCTGCAAAGCTTTGCCTTCATACTATAGAACTAGGCCACATGAAATGCATAATTCATACATAAATATCCCCATGTACCGCACACGCGCGTACCAGGATTTTGCAAACACGTTGGAAGTCTGTATTGAGAGAATGTCATAAAAAGCGGACTATTCTCTCTGACAGACTTGTCTCCATATGCTGGTATTATACATTCCCTTATATCTCACTTTGTTCTTCAACTTCTGCTATCTGCTAGGGCCTGTGTGTGTGTTTGGGAGTGTGTTTGTGTGTGTGCCCTTACATGCTGCTTGTAACGTAATGTTAACACTTCATAAATTGCTCTGCTGCTGTTGCAGTCTCTCGGGATGTCCCATAGCCGCCGCCGAGAAGATGGCAAAGGTTCAGGAGAAACATCACCCCTGCGACAGCTCCAAGTCCAACCAGGCGTCAGACCGTGTCCTCAGGTACTTTGTGACCCTTCGTGCCATATGTTTAGTAAAGAGTTTTTGTTGAAACAGTACATTAATCCTATTCATATTTATATGTATTTTAATAATGCTTTTCACAAAACAGAGTGCATTGCCATTTAAAAAAAAAAAGGACCTTAATTATTATTTATTCTTATTATTCTTTAAAAACAACTTTCCTTTTTCACTGATGCATTTTAAGCTATTGTTAATCAACAGGCAAATAGCTATTTAACATTCAGTTTTAATTTGATATATATTACATAATTACAATAACATAATTATGATATTTCATAATGCTATAATATGAAATAAATTATTTTATTATAATATAGTGTATATGTATGTACTATATTTGTGTGTGTGTTTAGTTTTAGCAACTAAAAACATTACTAATGTATCTTAGGCTATTGTTAATCAAGAGACAAATAGCTATTTAACATTCAGTTTTCATTTGATATATTTCATAATAACAATAACATAAATATTATTTATAATGCAATATTTTATATGTATATTATTTCTTATTTCTTATAACATATTGTGTGTATACTGTATGTACTTTTTTGAGTAATTGTTAAAGTTATTGTCACAGACAAACAGCTATATAACATTTAGTGTTCTTTTATATATTACATATTGTGATTTACTTTTAAAATTAGATGTATATGTATAGCTTAGCAATGATCAATCATGATTTATTGCATCCAAAATTAAAGTTTTAGTGTACATAATATATGTGTGTGTGTGTACTGTATATTTAAGAAAAATATGTTATGGTCATATATTACAAATATTTATGTTATTATATTATGTTATTATTATATATAAATTATATGTATGTTCATAATGCAATTCATAATGCAATAATATCTAATATACATTTTTTATTTCATATATTTTTTAACTATAATATAATGTGTGGATTTGTATATATTTGATTTTTGGGGGAACTCTTTACGATGAATCCAGATTATTAAAAAATTGTTAAATGACAAATATAAAATGGATTGAGAACTGCATGTGATTCATCTTGACTACTCTGATACCCAACCTTGATTCCCTGTCTTTGCAGACCCATGTGCTTCGTAAAACAGCTGGAGATCCCACAGTATGGGTACAAAAATAACGTTCCAACCAGTACTCCACGATCCAACCTGGCCAAGGAGCTGGAGAAGTACTCCAAAGCCAGCTTCGACTATAGCAGCAATTATGACAACCAGCCTCATGCCTACGGCAAGAGGTCTCTGACCCCGAAGCACCACGGCCGAGACACCTCACCCAAAGGATATGATGGCAAGCTTGGCTTTGTTATTCTTTTCCTCTGTCTTTAAAGCTGGTGAGTTAGATGAAGTCAGAATCGATAAACTGGTCTTTCTCTAGGGCATCAGATGGAAATAAGATTAGAATTAGTTCTGTACTGCCAGACGTCCTTGCTTTATTTTCCATTAAAAAATAATTTCTTTTCTATTTTCTATTTTGAAGTGAAGTATGGGGTCAATTTTCCTTCAAAAGTATTGCGGTCACAGATCGAAAAATAACAAGCGTGAATCAAAGATTTGAAAACGCATGTAAAAATATATCGCAC
>JAUMHE010000075.1:12511786-12564561 GCA_032359235.1 Enteromius mattozi
ATATATATATATATATATATATATATTTAGTGGTTTCATTATTTTTTGCAATATATTTTTTTAGCTGTTGATTCTAGGGTTGCTAGAAATTAAAATAAAATAATAAACATATATAAATATATATATATATGTATATTTAATTTTATGATTATTATTTTTATTGTTTGCACAATTTTTCACAATAAGTTTTTCTATAAATGCTAGGTTTGTTAGAAACTGTAATAAAATAATCAACAAAAAAATTAAGAATCCTAAAACTATCAGTGTCAATGACAACTGATATCACTTACTCTTTTTGTTTATACTGTTAATATTGCCATATGAATTATACTCATCTCTTAATTACCCAGTCAAAATCTAGTGATGTCCCTGCTATGAACACAAAAATTTGAGTCACAGCTTGTGTTAATGTAGCCATTGTTGTACCATAATTTTCAAACATTAATGCCAATTCCTAATAATAGTCAAAAATAAAATCCAGCTATTGATACCAAAAATACGGGAGTAGTGTGTATGTGTGTTTTTTTTGCTTATTTGTTTGTTCGTTTTTTTACATTTTTTTTATCCTTCTCCTTTCATTCCTTCTCTGCATTTGCTCTGCATGTTTTCAGTGTATTTCTCACTCTCTCCCTCTCAATGCCCCTGACCTTGTTCTTCTTGGTGTTATGTGTATGTGTGGATGAACATACTCTTGCTCTGTCTGGCCTCAGCCTGTCTGCTATAGGCAGTGATAAAGAGGGAGATGGAGAGGACATGCTCTCTGACTGTGATAACAGGCCCAGCCCTGACTCTGAACCCAGGTGAGCTGGGCCATTTTCTGTCTGTATCCTGCCATAACTTTCCTCTTCTTCCGCTTCTCATTATACGGCTGTCAACTAATTTTACAGAGTCTCGTCCTGTCTTTTTTCCAGGAGAGAAGACTTGGGCAGCAGTTTAGGAAAGGTATTCACAGCAAACACGCAGCTGAAGAGTGTGGGAGGATCTCCTGAGAGCAGCCAGAAAGATCGTTCATCTGACAAAAACGGTAGCAAACCATTTGTGAAATCAACAATTTCTTTCTCGGATGATTCTAGATCAATCCAAAATTGTACATGAACTTCCACTAAATTTAATAAAAAGCATGTAACCTATGTATACCACAAAAGATCTAATGTGCATACAAACAATATCTAAAAATATCTAAAATGAACAACATGAAAAAGTAAATTCAGTTATGGACTAAATATTTAAAGGGAATAAACATTTTTGCACGTGAATTAGGCCATTCTGAGCAGTTTCCATTACACAGAATGAGATCTGCTTCGGATACTGTTATACGTTCTATTTTGTGTTTGTGGGCAGACATGACATATTCTAGTATGCCATTAATGCATAATCTTTACCCATAATTTAACCCACAAAAAAAAGGAAAACATGAATCTTGACTTTCTGGTTTGAAATTGAATCAACTCATGAGGTTCCTAAATAATGATATAAATTTGACACTAATTTATATCTTTTCTCCATAATTGTTGTCTTAGGTACGTCTACTTCTAAAGATAAGGGTGTAAAAGAGTTTTCCGTCCCAAATGAGAAAATTGCATCCCCTTTGCTGGGTAGGAACTTCTCAATAATACATTCTATTTTAGACTTAAACCATAAAATCAAGCAATTCTACTCACTATCACATTCCTTATTTCTCCTTTTTTTTTAAAAAATGCTTTGCAGATGAAGATCTTGACTATGACGATGACTTCAACAGGTAAAGAATGTTCCCATCTGACATTTCAGATCTTATTTTTACTCAGACTGAATCCTTGATGTATTTATCATCTCTCTCTTTTCGCTTTAGTCATCGCTCTGAAAACTCTAAGAGTGAAGTGAGCATCGATGAAGAGATTGAGGAGGTGTCGATAGAGGGGCCTGAGATCAGTGATAAGGTATTCTTCAAAAGACATGTGCCTTTAATTGACTAAGGTTCTTGGGATTTTTTCAGATGAACTGCTTCATTATTAAGCTTGTAAAGAAATGACTGACATTTATAATCCAGTATGAATGCAACATTGATGTGGTTATTCTTAATGTCACTTAATTATGGCCCCACATTTCATAAATCTACGTAAAGAGGGACAAATGTCAATAGAGTGGCCTCATGGATAGGAGTGCCTTGTGTAAAAGGCAAGAAGTGAGAGTGGCATGTTTGTTATTTGCAAATATGGTTACTTACAGAGGCCCAATGAGAGGAAGTGATATAGTATAGCAAAAATAATAACCTTTGGTTTAACCTCGACTGTGATTTTGGATCTTGTTGATGCTAATCTCATCTTTTTATCGGGTTTCTCTTACTCATTTTTTTCTAGCTTGATGAAACCACTCAGGATGTGAGCGTCTCACAGATAAGTTTGGGTGCCGACTACATGGAAGATGTTGCTTGACATCGAACTGTCAGTTTCTTATTTTATACTTTATGTATTTATGGATTTAGTTGACAATAAATAATTAATTAAAGCTTGACTGTGGACTCTTCCTGATTTTCTTTTTTGTCTTTTAAAAAAAACGGAAGGACAGAAATGGCAGGATAGCAATTTGTCAGTTCTCTGTTTAAAATAATACAGTCATTGAGTTGTGTAACAGTTTTAATGTCAGTGAAAGTGTTATCAGGCATGACAGTGAAATTAATCTTCAAGTGCTCAGTTGGGTATTTCTGTTTAAGTTGTAGAGCATCAACCTTTTACATGAAAGCATGATCTAGACAGAGTGCGTGTGTCAGGCAGCTTTGATGGTCTCTCACTCACACCTACATGTTCCTATACAGCTCTCAGTGAAGTGCCGCCTTCTGTTCAGGTCACATAATTCACTCTTATCACGCAGCTGTGCCCTACCCAAGTTGTCTTTTCCTGATCAGAAACCAGAAGGAACAGAAACCTCTCTCCATTTTCCATTAGACTTGTTTGTGTTGATACTGGTAAGTTGCTTCTTTTTTTTCCCATTTCAGTCACATGTTACATTTTTCAAGTCGAAATGTAAGTCTGTGCCTGTTTGTGTTAATACCTATGTGTTTAATTATCCAGTTTGCAGAAAAATTATTTATGTTTGTCTCAGTGTGTATATGTTTAAATTGAAAGATTTCAGTGTGCAGGATCTGTTTAATCGAGACTTTTGCAAATTGATTTTCTTCCACTTAAGGGAAAAAATTTGCTCAAAATGTGTGTGTATATATATATATATATATATATATATATATATATATATATGTGTGTGTATATAATAGTTTTGTAGAGTAACAGTTTGCAAGAGATATAGAGAGAGAGATGTATTTATACATAGATCGTAATAAAGCAAATAATAAATAGCATTGTCTTTTTTTCATAGCAGTGAATGAATGCGTATAAGTCTTCTGCATGTAACTAGTCAAGACATGAACGAAAGTAATAACTCTGTGAAAACTGGAAATATGTTTATGCTTCACTTCCATTCACTTCCCCATGAACTACATGCACTATATGTGTTCTTATGAAACTAATATAGTATAAATTTTTATGTATTTATTTATTAATTAAATTTTTGTTTGGCTGTATGGTAAGCACTTTGTTTCTTTTTCTTTTCCTTTTTCATTACTTTTTTTATTTTACCCTTTTATGTTTTCCCGAATCTGTGTGACATGATGTTATCAAATGCATAGTTTTTCATGCTTAACGCTTGCTATAAAACCTATGAATGTATGAAAAGAAGTAGATTGGTTGAGAAATGCAACACTTTTTCTAGACAAACGTCATCTTCCGGACAAATGACCAGTAAATAGGTTATATGCATTGAATCTCTTGCTGTATACATGACCTGGTTTTCTGCAGGCTTCCTCTTTCTGCAAAGGTGTCAAACATTTGCACTGAGAGCCTATTCCTCCAGTGGAGTAAATTACTAGACTTAATCTAAATCAGTCCTGTAACTCACACTCACAGATTCTTATGGAATATTATAAAGCAGCTGCAAAATTATGGCACCAGTGTCTACCTCCTGCATTCTTAGGAAAAAATATTTTTTTTGTTTTTAATATTTTAATGTATAATTTTAAACCTAGTTGTACTTTACATGTCAGTTTACATCTTTAACTGAGCTCTGCCATAAAAGTGTTTTTGACCTATGTTCCTGTTATTTTGTGGACTTTCCTCTCAGTCTCAGGGGGGAGAAAATGGATGATGATTACAGTGACTACTCTGAAATGTTACAAGCTGCGTATGGTGACATGGTGGAGCCGTGTTCGATGGAGAGCAAAGTGAAGATGGAGAGCTTCCTCCAGTTATTCATTCACCCTATCATTTGTTGTGTTGGTTTCATCGGCAACGCTCTCGTGATCGTGACGTATGCTCTCTACAAGCGGACCAAATCCATGACTGATGTGTATCTGCTGAACGTGGCCATCGCAGACATCCTGTTTGTAGTGGCACTGCCTTTGATTATCTATAGCGAGCAGTACGGGTGGACCATGGGGAACTTGTCTTGCAAGCTTCTGCGTGGCATCTACAGCGTGAACCTCTACAGTGGCATGCTGCTCCTGGCTTGCATCAGCGGAGATCGTTACCTTGCCATCGTTCAGGCCCGCCGGTCCTATCGGCTGCGTTCAAGCACTCTGCTTTACAGTCACCTGGTCTGCGCAGTCGTCTGGTTGTCAGCCTTGCTCTTGTCCCTTCCCACCTTCATTTTTTATGAGCGTTACCAACCCGGTCCATCTGAATCCAGCCTTTTCAACATTACAGACATGGAAGAGGGGCCATATGTGTGCTTTTTTAGATTTCAGTCAAACGAAACGGCACGTTTGATGAAAACTGTGGTGCCCAGCTCTCAGGTAGGGTTGGGTTTCTTCCTGCCGCTACTGATTATGGGATTCTGTTACTCCAGCGTCATTGTCACCCTTCTTCGGGCCAAGAATTTTCAGAGACACAAGGCAGTGCGCGTGGTCCTCACTGTGGTCCTTGTGTTTGTGATCTGCCATATGCCTTATAACATAGCACTGTTATTTTATACCATCAACATGTTTCAAGAGCAGGAATGCAGCACTGACGAGTCCATCGGATTGACCATGATCATAACAAGAAGCTTGGCTTACCTGCACGCTTGTCTCAATCCCCTGCTGTACGCCTTCATTGGGGTGAATTTCAGAAACCACTTCCGGAAGATCTTAAGGGACATCTGGTGCTTGGGGAAGAACTACATGTCAGCGAGACGGTCCTCACGGGCCACCACTGAAATGTATATTTCAACACGGCGCTCAATGGATGGCTCATACAATGAAAATGGCACTTCATTTACCATGTGATTGGGTGCTAATTAGGGGCAAAGTGCCCAACATTGTGACTGACAGACTGATTAGCATTGATCAAAAATGAAAATTCAGTCATCAGTTATTCACCTTCATGTTGTTCCAGACCTGTATGACTTTCTCTTTTGTGTCCCACAAAAAAGAAAGTCTCGCAGTTTGAGTGAGACAACTTGAGGTTGAGTAAATGATGAATTAATTGTTTAATTATGCCAATTGCAAACCAAAGAAGGAAACTGGATATTCCTTGTTTCCATGTGTTATAACAGCAAAGTGTAAAAAGTCTCCTGTTTAAGAATTGTGCAATTAATAGTCACTGTATTTAGTACTAATACAGAATGTTTTTATTTTTCTATATGTACTATTTACCTTTGTACATAGAATCTTTAACACTGCCTAATGTACCCAAGATATAAACATTGTAAGTTTTATCTAAATAAATTAGGCAAGATATTGGAGAACAATAACAAATAGCGTAGAGCGACTTTCTAAAATGAGATCCAGTGCTTAGAATCCATGCACCATATGAGGCTTACCTGAGACTTTTTTTCTTCTTTTTTTTTATTTAATCACAGGTTTTGAATAATACTGAAAGTCCTGTATGTGCCGTGACCTTTAAGACATCTTGTATTTGACCTGAATACATGTTCTCATACCCTTTTGCATCACAGTGCTCTACATAAAACTATCTGAATACCACTGAAAGGACTGTTTCCCTGCCATAGCAATTTTTTAATTATTATTTGAAATCTTTCAATAAATAGTTTTTTTTTTCATTATGTATATGTTGCACAGAGTTGACTTAAACTAGCTGCTGCTACAAACTTCTCCATTATTGAAACAAACACAGAACAATGTACTTCTATGTGTTTTGTCACGGTCACATTGCTTACTTCTACAGTCTGTAATAGAACTGAATATACAGTGACACGAACACACAATTGCACCATTTAGTTTAATTTGTGTCTGAGTGAATCATAAAACTCTTCAGAATAAATGAATGATAGATCAATTAATGAAATGCAGTTTTTCGTATAGGCTATAAATGTTGAAGTTGGTTCACAAAATTGCAGGTCAAATAGGCTCAAACAGGTTTACAAAGACATGATGGTGAGTAAATGATGATTGCATTTTGATATCGTATTTAGGAGAACTATCCCAAAAAGTAAAAAGAAAAAAAAGAACTGTAATTCCCAAAAGGCTTTTTGTTAGAATTAGAGACTGAAGTAATTCAGGTGAGCGCTGAGGGTTCAGTAAAAGCATCTTTTGTTGCCCTCTATTGATATTGAAGAGCAGGAGCGCACGAGATATGATATATATATATATATATATATATATATTTATATTTGCCGGTCCGCAAACTATAAAATATAACAGAGAAGAAAGACAAATCATCTCCAGATTTTCAAGTAAGCTATTATATTATTAATATATAAATAGAGAGAGAGAAAATCACAACGAAATGCTTTATACAAATCCTAACATAACCAAGTAAAATCTTTATTCTCCGAGATTTATTGTTTGTTACACTCCCAGAAATAAAGGTAAAAAAGCTGTCACTGGGGTGGTACCTTTTCAAAAGGTACACTTTTGTACCTGTTAGGTTCAAATATAATATGTACCTTTTGAAAAGGTATCGCCCCAGTGACAGCTTTTGTACTTTAGTTCTGAGAGTGTAGGGGATGTATAGCCGGTGAATCGCTTACATTTAAAGTACAAAACTATCACGAATGGTGTAAATATTAAAGCATTATTAGCCTGGACCCATAGGTATAGCATAATAACGGTTCAGATGAATATCAAAGCATTATTATTGATTCTGTTAATGAATGATAGCATCGAATAGCTGTCAAAGGAGCTGCTTAAACTGAGCTTTGCTTTAAGCTGCTTCTGGTTCGAAATGCCCATGAAGGAAAAGAGATTATTCGAGCCCCACGTGGGAGAAAACTTGAAGGCATTTTTTTATAAAGTAGGTAATTGATTCAGTCATTCACTTGTATTTAACTGAATGAAGTTTTTTGGCCAGTGAACCCAGATACATACTTTTGCATTTGCGTTCCCTAGTTTAGCTTTTGCTTTGTAGTCGATGTGATGTCACATCTTTCTTTCCTCCTAAAATCAACACGGGTTTACACTTAAACTTAGTCTGTGTTCATTTTCTCTTTTTTGGGACAGACTAAGCAGGATTAGGTTCTGCTGTTGTCTTGCTGAAAGGTTTTGTTGTTGTAGTAAAAGCTGAAACGAACTTATTATGTGGTCAGTTTTATTTGTTGTGTTTAGACAGTGTTTTAATTTTGACAGTGTGATTATTGGCTGAAATTGGCCAAGGTAATATTTTCTTTGTAAATGTTAATTCTAATTCCAGGTTATTATTTTATGTTTTATTAATGTTAATGGTTGATTGACTGGTTGGTAGCTCATGAGGTTGAACTATAAAGGTCAAGGTTAAAGTTTGTTTTATTTGGTGTAGTTACAAAAACAATAGTTTTTCCATATTAAATTCATTATTGAAGTAACATTGTATGCATTGTACTATATGTTTAATATATTAAGATATATTTTATTTTAATAGCCTAAGAAGTGTTCCCCTCTCATTTTGCTGTAACTATATGTATCTATATATCTCCCTCTGCTGGACAGGAATTGTAACTACACAATTGAAAAATGTGTTGGAGAAATGCAGTAGGCCTCTAGGCTACATGAACAAATGTATTAGCAGTTGCTTAAAATAAAATATAGAACTTTCTATAATAAATAAATATAATTATTAAAGGTCAAATCTCATTTAAGATAAAGCAGGTTTGTGAGTATATGATTATGTTCACCAGTTATTTTCAGCAATCTACATGTATTTCACAAACAGCTGTCAAAGCATCTGACATTAGAAACTGCACTTGTTGTAACCTACCCATATAGAAATAACCATAACACCACAGATACTAACAAAATACCAGTTTATTAGTTAATACAGTTAATTACTACTACTGGAAAATAAAATAAACAACTTTACTTAAAATGGTGTCGTTCAAGTAGTAAAAGAAACTTTCAGAATACCGTGTCATTTGTTTTTATTCATTTAGACACGATGACTAATAGCATGTTTTATAATAGGCTACCGAACAACATTTTATTGTAGTCACAATAACTGTAGTATCTATGGTTTTTAGTACAATTTTACATAGCCTGGCCTTCATCTTGACATTAAACAGCTGTTTATTACATTATGTTATTCATTACATAAAACAAAATAATTCATTATTATTTTCTAATTAAATTAAAAATAAAATCTACACAGATAGTTGTCAAAATACTCGCGTGTTTGTAATTTTCAATATTATTAAAGTATAGCCAATTTAATTTTTATTTATTTTTTAATTACATTTATTTTTTTGCATTTTCTTTATTCATTTTTAAAGAGAATTGTGTTTTACTATACGTGATGAGAATGTTGCATATTTAGCAATAAATGGTTATTCATTATCATTAAACATTTATTATTTTTATTCATTTATAGTAGGCTATTAATCGAAAACAATTGTAATGTAATTTATTAAGTATGCAAATAGTACATGATATATAATATTTTGTATATGAATATTACATCATCAGCTTTCACTTTTACGTAAAAAAATACTACGTTACTGTTACTTTGTTATATACGATGTTAAGTCCAAGTTATTTCTAAAAGTAAAAAAAAAAATCTGTTTAAATGAGACATTTCATATTTTATATATGGAACTTCTGGCAAAATAAATATTGCATAATAATTTGTAAAGGTTTTGAGGCTCTTGTAGTCGAGCATTTCTACGTCATGCTGCCGGAAGTTCCGGCGGAGCAGGACGGAAGTAGGTACGTGGCTGCTTCAGCTGACATTCTGCACGATGGCGACAGAGGTTCAGAGCGGCGACCTCAACAGTGCAAATTCAAGCCGGCTCGAAGTTTCTATCGACGGTTTGACTTTGAGCCCGGATTCCGAGGGCGAACAGGAGCAGGCCGAGACGCCCGCCGGCCAGACGGAGGAGCAGAGCGCTGAAAACCCGGAGCTGAGCGGCGATGGGGAGGAGGGCGACCCTGCCAGCGGCGCTACGATCGAGAGGAAATGGGGCTTTTCTTTAGTCGAGCTCTACGGACTGGCGCTCAGATTCTTTAAAGGTATTTTATGTCACTGTACACACGAACAGACATTGACTGAACACTAACGTGTATTAGCATTGTCATCTCTCTGTTACATACTCGCAGTGATGTTTCGAGTTAGCGAGGTTGCTGTTTTCTTATTAGGGTCCTGTATTTTTCACTTATCGGGGTTTGGTGAAAAGTTCTGTTTATACAAGTCTTGTAGTTCACTTCGGTCATAGCGTTCAGGGTCAAGAACCTCTGTTCCAGCCGGTGACAGCACTTCTGTGTGTGTCATGTGCCTGACTGATGACTTTTAAGTTAAAGTGCCTCTATATGAAATGTTGCATAAATGTTCAAAATAGAATGAACCACTAGTGCTTTACTCCGTATGCGTCTTTGACAGCAAAACCAACACTGTAGATTTTGTTCCATAAAATATTTAGTTCTTTCCGCAAGTCTACACCCTCTTTAACAATGTATTTGTGTCCATCAACTCTATAGTCTAAGTGCTGCAGCTCTCTAATTAATGCACAACTAATGTAGCAATCAAGATGTTTCAGATACCAGATGTGTCTAATCCATGATGTTCAAAGCATGTGTGCAGAAAAAAAATCTCTACACAGTTTAGAAGATCATCATCATCTCTTCATGACGTTGACATTAGTGACACTGGCAAATTTGTGTTAGATCACATTCTAAACTCGGACTTGGCTTTGTGAATTGCTGTAAAACTAATAATTAATTAAACCATTAATTTTGAAGTAGTATAATTATAGTACAAAAATAATTTAAATGCACCCTTTTTTAAGCAAATGTTTTATCTCATTTGACCATTAACCCATTGATTCAGGGTTTACTTCAAGTAAATGTTTAGCATCAGAGTGGTCTGGCTTACAAAAAAAATTGGAAATCTCTTTTCCAATGTGATTAGAACCTGTTGCAATTTTGAATCTACATTTTTGCAACGTTTTTCCTCAGAGAAAGATGGGAAAGCGTTTCACCCGACCTATGAGGATAAACTCCGCCTGGTAGCCCTCCACAAGCAAGTGTTGCTGGGGCCTTACAACCCAGATGCTTCCCCTGAGGTGGGCTTCTTCGATGTGCTGGGAAATGACCGCAGGTAAGCATTGATTTAATCTTTGACCTTGTTGTGCTTCACTGCAATTAGAGTCACATAAGCCATTTCTATTTATATACAGATGAGGATCTGCAATAACAATTGTAACTCTTTCAGAAAGGAATGGGCATCTTTGGGCAACATGGAAAAGGATGAGGCCATGCTGGAGTTTGTAAAGCTGTTGAACAAATGTTGCAGTTTATTTGCACCTTTCGTCGCGTCACACAAGATTGAAAAAGAGGAACAAGAGAGAAAGAGGTCAGACTTGCAGATAAACATGATTGATTTTTCTTTCATTAACAATTTTATCTTCTTGCTCTTTTAGTGTCACACACTTTTACATTAGACTTATTTATTGTTTTACCCATTTACCAATTGGATCTCTTTAGCTATAGACTTTCAGAGAGGTTCACCATGCCAGTATAAAATAAATTCGGACTCCAATAAAGAATTTTTTATCATAAATAAAAACCTATACACTCTAAATTTACAGATGTGTCTAACGTTGTGTATGTCATGTTGTTTTTCGTGAGAAGGAGGGAGGAAGAGGAACGGCGGCATAGAGAGGAAGAGGAGCGTGAGCGACTGCGGCAGGAGGAGGAGAGACGCAGACGTGAGGAAGAGGAGAGGCTGAGGAGAGAAGAGGAAGAGAGAAGACAAGTTGAGGACGAAAGACTCCGTGTAGAGCAACAGAAGTGAGTGACACCTGTTGAGTTATTCCAGATCTAAAGTAAAACAGGATTGTTTAAATATGTGTCCAGCAGCAGACTATGATTCTGTTGATTAGGTGTGTTTAGTTTATTATGTACCATACCATTATGTCACTTATAAAATAATATACAAAATATAAAAAGGTCTGTTTTTTTTATTGAGGAAGTGATGTAATAAAAAACATTGCATAGTAATATTTTAAGGTTTTTCTCTGTAGCCATATACAAAATCAACAAACATATAATGCCTAGTGTTTAAATATTTGTGTAGATTTTAAAAGTTATGTAGAGACTTCCAAACATTTTGTAGTAAAGCCCAGGGTTGGACTGATACCAAAATTTTGGCTTCAGTATAATGCCAGTCTCTTTGATACAAAATCGATTCCTTAGACAACGAATAAACAGCCTTGAATGACTGATGAAATTAAACTAGGACTGTCAACACTTTCAATAATTTAAAATGAATTTGCAAACTCATGACACATGAAAATGCAAAAGCCTCCACCTATAATAATTTTTTAACCACCTGAAATAGTGGGTGGTTATTTCAGCAGCCATACACATTTAAAATTATTGCCTGATCCAAAGCGTGAAAAAGCTTCTTGTTTGTACTTGTTTAGTACTGGTATATGCAACTCTAGTTAGTTGAGCCACATGCCTTATTGTGGGCATAATGGATTTTTTCTCACTCTCTCTGGTGTGTTAGGCAGCAGATCATGGCTGCACTGAATGCGCAGACAGCGGTGCAGTTCCAGCAGTATGCAGCGCAGCAGTACCCTGACAGTCCTGAGCAGCAGCTCATCCTCATTCGACAGCTGCAGGAGCAGCACTATCAGCAGTACATGCAGCAGCTGTATCAGGTGCAGCTCGCTCAGCAGCAGGTGAGAGTCCCACCCAAGTCTAGCTTTTTTGATTGATTCCTTTTTGGAAAAACTATACTACTATTGAAAAGTTTGGAGTATCATTTATACATTTTTTATTATTATTGATTTATTAGGCAAGGATTCATTTTGGTCCTTCTAATATTCAAAGAATCCTGTAAAAAGCTGTTTCTGACATAATATTAAGCAGCACAGCTATTTTCAACATTGATATTAATAAGAAATGTTTAATGAGCAGCAAATTATCAAATATTATAATGATTTTTGAAGGATCATGTGCCATTGAAGACTGGGGGTAATGGCTGTTGAAAGTTCAGCTTTGCCATAACAGGAATAAATTTCATTTTAATATATTAAAATGTAGAATTAAAAAAATCTAAAATTATATTTCACAATATTACTGTTTTTACTGTATTTTTGTTCAAATTAATGCATCCTTGGGATACATTAGACTTTCTTCAAAAACCTTTCTTACTGACCCCAGTCTTTTTAACGGTGAAGTGTATATGTGCTCAGCTTCATTCAGTATGAAAAGTGTTTCCTCTCTGTTTTCAAAACTGATAAGCCTGTTCATATTGCTGTGCACTATTATGTGATTGTCACATTTTATTATTCAGATTTAGAACAGGCCTGCACGCAGCCCACCAGTTAATAATGATTGATATAAAGAGCAAAACCGCAGTGGTAGGATTTGGTTTGCAGGTGTGCAGTAGAGTAGATGATTGAATGTGTTTTACACACCCGTGACTGAAAGCTAAACTGGTTTTGTTGTCACGTAATGGACTTTGACTCACTGATGCAATTAATTTTTTTTATTTCTGTGTACATTTTCCTGGATGCTGCAGTGTTCATTTAGTTCACAATCTTGGTCCAGCTTGTAGATTTCCATCTGAAATTAGTGGAGTTTTAATTGATCACTTAAAAGAAGTTTTCTTTGTTTGTTAGTTTTTTTTCTATAATGTAATTTAGTATAATTCTGGACCCTTTTTTTATTAAAAGTTGTGTGATGCCGAAGTTTTTACTGTTCTTTGCAGGCTGCCTTGCAGAAACAGCAGGAGGATGCTATAGTGCTGTCTACATTAGAGGCCAGTGAGGTGTCAGTGCATTCTACTGGAGAGGAGGCTCCCACACTGAACGGTCAGGCAGAGTCCACTACTGACAGCTTAGAACGAGAGCCGGACCTCGAGCCTGCAGATGAGGTCACTGAGAATGGACCCACAGGTGAGTTTGTGTATTTCTTCCACTTCATTAACTGCTGGTAATGTCAGCTTAAAATCAAACAGACAAAATTTTGTCTCAGAATCCCATTGAAAAAAGGCTACCCTAGCTGATATATAATATATATCCATATTAACCTATACATTAAATCAAGATCTGAATTAAAGGTTGTGAACTGAAATCAAATCCAGTTTAATTTAAAAAAAAAAAAAAAAAAAAAAAAAAAAAGACACATTCTCTAATATGCCACATTCCTGGTTCTCAGACTCTCCCCCTGTGATAGCAGCCCCCTCCATGTGGACCCGGCCACAGATAAAAGACTTTAAAGAGAAGATCCGTCAGGATGTGGACTCTGTGATCACGGTGGGCCGGGGGGAAGTGGTGACCGTCCGGGTTCCCACCCACGAGGAGGGCTCCTATCTCTTCTGGGAGTTTGCCACTGACTATTACGACATTGGCTTTGGCGTCTTCTTTGAATGGACTGACTCTACTAACGCATCAGTCAGCGTGCATGTCAGCGAGTCTAGTGACGAAGATGAGGATGAAGAAGGTGAGCAACAAATGCGTTAATTCTTTGCTACCATGTTATTGGCTATTACTTGAGCTTTAATACTTTCGATTACTTACTTTACCAATTTAAATCTCAAATTTCATTTTCATCCTGTTCATTTTAATGTTTTTATCATTATAATTTTAGTTATTATTAGTGTTTAATTTTTTTGTTTAGACAATTTGTATTATATAGATGTAAATATTTTTAAAATATGTACTATATGTGTGTTCATTTTTATTTATATAAATATATATATATATATATATATATATATATATACACACACTGTATAAACAAAATATGAAAACAAACTTATTTTTTTGTAGTTTTTTGACAGCACTAAAAGGGTTTAACTCTTGCAAGTAAAACTAAACCATTAAGTATTGTAGTTTAACTGGTGTAGAGGAAGATATTTAATATACTAAATATGTGAAATAATTTTTATTTTATAATTTTTTGTATAATATATATAATTGTCTTATTACAATTATATAAGCTATTTTACCTGAAGATTTGAAGACATCGGAAAATTCAAATGTAAAATAAAATTTTATTTGAAATGTAAATTGTAATTTGTTTTTATATATTTTATCAAAGTTTAAAATTTTCAAAGTTGTTTAGATGAGTTGTTTGAATTAAGTTTTGGTTGTCACATGTTCTGCAAATGTGATTTGTAGATTTAAGCCCTGTTCTCTTTCCTTCAGGTGAAGGCCAGTCTGAGGAGGAGAAAGCCAAGAAAGAGGCTGGGAAACCGCAGGTGGATGAGATAGTGCCGGTGTACCGGCGGGACTGTCATGAGGAGGTGTACGCTGGGAGTCACCAGTATCCCGGCCGTGGTATATACTTGCTCAAGTTCGACAACTCCTACTCACTCTGGAGGTCTAAAACCGTCTACTACAGAGTATACTACACCAGATAAGCCTGGAGTCAAGACTGTGGGACAGGAATGTGTGCGTGAATGCTAAGAGATAGATGAAGAGAAAGATAGATCAAAAATAAGGAAATTTATGGTATGTCCACTACTGGGGAAGGGACAAAGAGATTTATGTACATGAGTGTGTGTATGCTTGTTTCGATGTGTATGCAAAGTTTATGAGTGTGTCTGTCATGCTGTTTGAGTCCAGGAGGAATGGGCCATATGCTTGGCACCTGTTTTGCACTCTAAAGATCTACTCTATGATTTTGTGCTTGATATTCTAACTTCAGTCTCCATCTTCTAATGCCATCCAAAGAGGTGCAGGATAGATTAGTGTGTCCTAATTAAAACGGCCTTCAAACGACATGTTTAGATAATGAACAACGGAGCAAACACTAACGCCTTTCTCCTGGAGTACTTCCTTATATAGGTCAACACTGAGTAAATCAGCCAGTGGAGCTTTTCAGTACTCATGTTTTCCTCCTATCAGCACACAGAACTGAAGAGCATCGGCAAGTGTGAGATAAAACGAATGGAAAGGACTTTTCTAACGATGCAAAGGTGGATCTGGAGGCCTTTACACGAGAAGATTTTGCAGCATTTTCTAAACCGGATGGATTGTGTCTAAAACGTTTAATATTTATTCATCTCTGTGATAGAGTAGGGTCATGTTTGTGTCTGTAAGTCCTATAACATTTATCCCAAATCTCCGGCATTCACTTCTCGGCTTCCACAGAGCCCCAGATTTATTGTCTGTGTTCGTTTTTTTAAAATTTTCGGTTTGTTTTGCATATGTCGTCAATGCAAGATTTATCAGTATTGACTTTTAATGTGGCACAGCTAGTAGTTTGAAATATTCTTGCCTTTCAGTTTGGTCATTTCTTTGTTGCTTTATGCATGTAGTTACAAACAGCCATGTAAGAACCGATTTAAATTTCTCCTCGTCACTCTTATACTTAGTTTTCTATGGCAGAAATAACAAGCATCTCTCATTGTCATCATATTAATAATGAAGTGTTTGTATAGCTGATTGAGACTAACTATCAAAAGCTGCATTTGAGTTGCTGATTAACTTTTTCTGTTATTTATTGGACTGTTCAGTGCATTGAAGATTATTACAGTGAAGTTCCTGAGGATTTGCAGACTTCTTTTCTTCAAAAATATCTGCTCTAGCCACTCTGGATTGTCACTGGCTGTATCGTTGAGTGAAATGTTTCGCGTTTATGATTGTATGTCAAAGACGCCTGTGTAATGCAGGTCACTGCTATCCAACTGTGATCAGACATCGTCCATATATACAGATGCAGTTGCTGTTACGCTGTCACATGATGAATAAAGCAGTGTGTTGGAGTGTTGAGAGCTGTGATGATTCAGTGTTCATAAAGACCGTCGTGCTAAAGCTGTCCAAAGACTACATTAATGTCAAATGTACAGTCGATTGGTTACAAACGTTCCCGTGTTTATTCTTTCCATGTATTTTTCTGTTTCAATTTTTGTAACGCTGAGTTCAGGCCTTTGTATAGTGAAAAGTGTAACATTTGGCATGGTACTAAAAGTACAGCTTTTTGGGGAAAAGACAACGAGCAATAGGGTAACTGATCTAAAAAATTGTTTTCATATTTAAAGCAGAAACTGCAGAGATTTTCTGACCATAAAGGCATGAAGAAGTGTTTTTGTATCGTTTTCGCTAGTGTGATCTGATCTGTATGCATTCGAGGATGAGTGCCCTGAAGCGCATATTTGATTAAACTTGCGTTCCTCTGTATGTACCTCCTGATTCTTTTCTGATACCCTTCTAGTCATGTGCATGTTTTACATACTCGGACGGTGTGTTACAATACCCGTTCACTAATTCTTGGGAAATGGGGTAAAACCTGTTCTACAACTTTGTGCAGTTTATTTTTAATAGCAACATTTCCACTGAAACCCCTATTACTAAAATGTTTCAACACAAATGTTCCCTTTAATTAAGTAGAAAATTCAATAGATGGTGCCATATTTTTATAACTATTTTTTTTTCATGCTGTTGGCCCATATTGAGAGAGAGCCTACAGGAAAGAACACCACATTATTATTGTGAAATGAATAAACACATTAAAGAAACATGTCACCAAAATAAAAGTCAGCATCATTTAAAAAAAAAAAAAGGTTATTGATCAATCAGTACATTTTATGTTCATGAATGGATCTGTCTTTACAAACAAAGGCTATTATAATGGTGGCCTAGAGCAGTTTGTGACTCATCACTGTAGTCCTGTCAGTCACAGGTCATGATTTCCCTATGCAAAAGGAAGTTTCAACAGGAAAATGAGCACTATCACTCCCATCCAAAAATGCAGCCTCAGCTGGTTCCATTGCCACAACAAACAATAGTCCACTTCCTTAACACTTCAGCAGAACACACACACACACATAAAACTAGTCTGATCCCTCCTGGCACTCTGGGTTTGTTTTCAAGAGCATGCTACACTTGCAGCCACAAGATGGAGCTACAGTGTAGGTATGAAACACGGGCATTTCTAAACACAAGCTTTGTTCCTTTCACAAGCAAAATAAACAAGTTTCTTTCTTTTGAAAATGCTTGAAATTATGTAATATTTTTGAACTTATGTAATATTTAAAATATTTATATATATATATACTCTACTCTGTAAGACCGCCCACGTTTTTTTATGACATTGAAGGCAAATAAAATAACTATGGCATTTAAAATATAAATACTAATAAAATAATAAACATTACTCGTTATTATTAAAATGTCTTGTAGATACCTGAAAATGTAATTAAGAGCCTCGGTGTCCGTGAGAAGCATAAAATCCATCCCGGGTTTTCCACGCAGCAGACGCTAAAGGCAGGTAACCGCTCCCTCCCAGCGCTGTGGATCCGCCAATCCAGTTCCAGTTCCTACAGGTGGTCGGGAAGCCTCTCCGTGTTTTCCATATACTTTCTCTTCACGTTTTCGGTCCGACTCGCTGGGCTGCTTTCAAACTCATGTTCCCCCGATGCTCCTGAACACCAGCGGCAACGTCCCAAACTGCTTCTGCATCTTTCAAAAAATTATGGCGGGACCTTTTGTAAGCAGACCTTCTTCTCACGGCGACTTCTGGGATACATCGTTAGGATTTTAAATGCTCTCAAGCCGATGTTCATCTCAAATTTAAACACAATTTAAAATGCCTTTCCCCGAGAGAACCGTTGAGCCAGAGCTGGTGAGCAGGTTGAGAGGGAGCGGAGGCTCCGAGAAGATCTTCACGACGCCGGACGGTCGCAGAGTGCGCAAACCTGTTTTGTTTTCTTCTTTGGATGAAGTTTGTTGTCACACGCTCACCAGCATCCTACATCAACTGTCCGATCTATCGCGGCATGCCAGTGACATATTCCTCGGAATTGAGACTCAGGCTGTGTTGGTCACGCAAAGGACATCAACTATTCAAGTGCGTTTGGAGAGATTACAGCTCAACGTGTGCAAGTTTGATCCCAAAACCATTAAAATACGTAAGTTTAGAGGCTCAATCTCTTTAGTGTTTAATACTTTGATGAACAAGTAACATCAGTTAATAATGGAGCATAAATCTTGATTAATATCATATAGAGTATGTCAGTTTAGGATTTGTTAAGCACTGAGGCAAAGTATGCCTTCTAATGACTTATTGATGAAAGTTAGAAGCTGTTACGCGATTATTGATTCTGAAAAACACATACATCTAATAGCATGCATTGAATGCTAAATGTAGGTTTAAAAGGCTGAACTATGGATTGGGTCCTCAAGACAAAAGGCGGGTGTGAATGTTATGGGACAAGCACATGGCGTTCTGTTGATGTAATGATTTGAGGTGACGAGAATGCAGTTTCCCTCAAGGGCCGAAGTTCTGTCAGACGTGATAGATCTGCTTTAACGTACCATCTGCGCCCACCGACACCCCTACAGCAGAAACCCCCTCCAGGACAGATGCACTTTTATATATATATATATATATATTCATAGTTTTAAAGAAATATGCTTAAAAATGATCAAAAGGGAAATTAAGGACATTAATAACAATGTTACAAAATATTTATATTTTAAATACATGCTTTTCTAACCTTCTACTTTATCAAAGTATCCAGAAAAAAAAACTTAACAATATGCAGAACAAATATTTTTAACGTTGATAATTATAAGAAATGCCTTGAGGACCAAGTAAGCATATAAGAATGATTTCTGAAGGATATTGTTGGCTAACACTGAAGACAAGAGTATTAATAAAAACTGAAAATTGAACTTTAAATAGAAATAAAATATTTTACATTTGACAATATCGCAACAAATAAATGCAGTCTGAACATAAATGTTTTCTTTGGAAACAAATCTTCTCAATTCAAAACTTTTGAACAGTAGTATATATGCATGGAGAAGTGCAGTATACGTAAGCAAACAGGACTTTTTTTTTATAGCCTAAATGTTATGCAGTGACACTTTATTTTAAGGTCTCCTTGTTACACATGTTACATATATGAACTATTACAATAACAATTAATTATGCAGAATTTCATGCAAGTAACCCTAAGCCAAACCCTTATCCTAAAACTCTGTTGTTGTATATTCTATATATGTATAGTGTAAACTGGTGCTTGCTTACTATGTCCTTACTATCACTTTTGTAAATTGGTTTGTTACAATCCACTATCTAATGGAAGAGGGATGTGTTCATTAATACTGCAAATGCTGCAAATAACACAAGTCACCAGTGAAGGTGAATAAAGATTCACACAGAGAGAGCTCTTCTTGTCTTATGACTTAAGACAGTCTCATGCCAGTCCTTAACATTTTACAATTTGATGAACTGTATGAATGCATACAATTTCATTTTAACATTTTTTAATGATCAGCTTACATTCCATTAGCGTTACATTTAGGTGTGGGGTTAGGGGGGGACCTTCAGGGTGACATTTTACCTACAGTACGTTTATGTGCATGTCAAATGGTACAAATTTATATGAAATCAGAAACTAATACTGTAATTACACATGCTCATGATGATTCATAGCAGTCATGTAGTGACAATGTCACTTTTTTGTTAAATCCCTGATAGGGAAGAGAATGAATTGATAGCATTAGAAAGGCTTGTTTCCTTTCTCTGGTCCTCAGTTTGTTTTTAATGCCAGATTTGGTTAACCTGGATTGATTCATTTCTTGTTCTTTGTGTCTTAATGTCTTGTTTATCCTGCTAATAGTTTCAGACAGGAAAGAGTTAGACTTTGACTCATTACTACTGTTTGTCAATGCTTAACCATTGTCCACTGTCACATTGGGTTGGTTTGTGACTTCAGGTTAATTAGAAATGCGCCATTGTTTTTATATACTTTAGAGTCAACCATTGATCTCGAGCTCAGTTCCTGGAGGGCAACAGCCTAATCAAAGACACCTGATCCAGCTAACCAAGGTCTTCAGGATTACTAGAAACTTCCAAGCAAGTTTGATTTGGAGCTAAACTTAGCAGAGCTCTGTCCCTCCAGGAGTTTGAAACCACTGCTTTAGGCTAAAGCTGATATAAGACTGGACCAGCTTTGTAATCCTTATATCCTTAAGTAAAACATATGACATTTTAAATGAAGGACATTATTTTTTATTAAAGGTCAGAGGTTAAAATATGTGTTTGTGTATATCTAGCTTGAAGATGTTAGGTCAAGGTCAACTACTGTTAACTTTAGGGATGTCAACGATTAATCGATGATCGATTAATTGTCGATAAGAGATGCAATCGATTAAAGCTATCATGGTTGATTAATCAGTTTCATTTTGGGGTGCGTGCGGCTCACGCGCAAACAGCTGAGAGTGACCGTGAAGGGGCTGAATCTTTCACGAAAAGAATTTACCAATGTACAAACTATGCTTTTAACACGATCCAAACTTTAAACCTAACGTAAATGTAGTAATAAGTCATGTTTTATGATTATGTTTGTACTAGGCACTTCACTTTGACAGGGCTGCCAATGCAAACAGCACAGATGTATTCATTCCCAAAACTTGTTCATATTAATTTGTGGCTACAGACCATGTTTCATTAACTTTTCCCAAGAAAACCCATGATTTAACTTAAATGCGGGAACAATTTAAGTGATAGTAACAAATTATTCATCTTTCATTCCCCTGCGTTTACCACATTATGTGAAAACAATCATTAAAAATGAACAACAATAAAATAAACCTGCAAATCTAGATGGTGAGAAACAAATATTATTAAATTCTTGACCATCCAGCAAAACAGAAGCCGCGTATGACTTGATTTAAATGCATGCGCTCGAATTGGCATGGATCCAAAAGCATGATCGCCATGTTTCATTTGCCTGCTAACCAGTTATTTCTCTCATTAACAAAGCTTTGTACCTCACTTGAGTATACTCACAGTCAAATGTTTCAGATGGGTAACAGGAGGTGTTTTGCCGTAGCAGCGGCAGTGGTTTTGGAAGCGGATCACTTACCGTGCATCACAGCTCCAGACACCATACTTTTGTTTGAAATCCTTTTGTTTTAAATCCCGATAATGTAAATTGCAAATATTGCCATGGTGTTTTTAAAACAACGAGTGCCACGAAACCTTTAAAGAGGTGCGTTCAGCAGTGTCCGTGGCGGGATCTGAGACAGCACAAATTGTAATGATCCCGCAAGTAACTACAGCGCGCTCTCTGAATTTTATCAAATGATCATAATCACATCTATTCATTTTAATGTCCTGCTACTAGCCTTTTATTTAGACTAAAAAACACTTTCATTCGGGTGAGGAAGCTGGCATTTGGAGAGCTATTTGCACATGCCATCATGCCGTTGACTATAGGCCTATGCCCATGCAACAGATGCCCAAATGCATTTTGGAGTATTAAAGTTAACGAATGATTGATTAATTGATCGTTAATTTAAACGATGGTTGATTGTGGAAACGATCTAAAATTGACATCCCTAGTTGGCTTTAAAGGGGAAACACCTGATGATGAATCAAGCTGGAGATCCCAAGTTGGTTCAACTTGGGATGAACCAACCATTTTCCTTTGCTGGGCGTACATTTGTTGTTGCTTGTTTATGTTTTACTATTTTAAGTTTTATTTAATGACGTTAAAAGGTTAATGAGTATGCACACAGTGCGCATTTTAAACAAATGACAATACAGCCTTTAAAATAACAGTCACAAGCTTAACCTACAACCTTGTTGGTTACCAGCCCAAATTGTCTTAACCACTTGACCACACCAAGTCAGTTCAATAATAGTCTGGCTCACAACGTGATTTACAGATGCAATTCTGTTAGAGTACTAATACATTGCTTTATTACTTTAACACTGTCAGTTTCCAAGCACATACAAACACAGTCTCCTTCTGTGGAATTTCTGTCAGTCTTCCCTGGATATTTTTAGCATGCGTGTGTCTGCTCCACTCAAGCTTTTTCTAGGTCCACTGGTTGACTTTGTTTTGCATATGATGGTCTGAAAGGGTGGAGCTGATCACACAAACAATAGTGCTTTAATTCACTATCTTACAGTTTATCAGTAAGTAAATGATCACACCAGTGTGTTTAGAGATCGGCCAATTCCTGTGTTCTCTGATCGTGTATGTTTACACTACAAACCTCAGAGGTCTTATTAGGACTCATTTAGCTGTGTTGTTATCTTTATTGTCTGGTTGTAATGTCAGTGTTTTTCTGCATTTATATAAACAGCTGAAGCTCATGTTCTGTGAGCATTTTTGGTAGTTAAGTGATAAAAATAATCACAGCTTAGGGGACATAATTCCTTGTTTTTCTCGTGATCAAGAATACCTTTTTTCTACTTCTTCTCTTTCTTGCATTTACTTTCTTTGTTTGGTGTGTTTTGTATGCATGGACTCAGAAGGGATTTCTGGGTCCAAGTCCAACCCAAATCCAAAGCCAGACCCAGGGAAAATCATCACCTTTGACCTCTGGAGCACTTAGCATGGGAAAACAGCAAAACTGTTCTTTCATTCCCTGACCACCAGACCTCAGCCCCTGATGTATGCAGCAATGGCTGGTCACACACACACACACACACACACACATAAACTCAGTGTACCTACAGCCTACATTCATTGAGACTCACTTATACAGCCTCAAATGTACATCAGCTGTTGGGCCAAACTATTCCCAAAAGCCTGGTCAGCCAACCACCAAATGAACTGATTCCCATTATACTTCATTAAACATTATGTTTCGCATGATACTAATTTCTTTCTGATCTGCATGAATTTGTAGACTTTCCCTGGAACTAATGGTGGTAATAACTAGAAGAAAGTTTTACTGGCTCTGTTTTTCAGCAAAATTTATGTTTGGTTTTGAGCCAAATGTTCCGTATCAGTATCATATGGAAGCCTGTTTTAGAATAAAAATAAAAGGCAGTTGCAACTTTTTATCTCACAATCAATACTTGTTCTCACAATTCTGAATTTATATCTCAGAATTCTGTCTTTTTGCAGAATTGATAACATTCCATTAGAGTTAGATTTAGGTGTAGGGTTAGGGGTGGACAATTGTACATTTATGAATAGATTTTCATATTCAAAAGATAATTTATGATATATAAGCTTGTAATTGAGAGGAAAAAAGTTTGAATTATTAGGTGAAATACTGCAGTTACCTATTTCTTTTTACAACATGTAGACAATTGCAAGATGTAGACGCAGAATTTAAACAAAAATAATAATTGCAAGATATAAAGGCAGAATTGAAAGTATGTAAAATTAAATTTGTGAGAAATAAAGTCAGAATTCTGAGTTTATTTTTTGCAGTTATGACTTTTTTTCACCAGAATCATTAGAAAAGGGTATGAATTGTTAGACAGAAAGAAAGGTTGCTTTTTGACAGTATAATTTTGGATATTGAGCCATATTGTTGTTGTTATTATTAGCTATCATTATTGGATATTTAATTGTGTCTATTTTACTTTTTAAATCATTTTGCCATCATCTAGTGTTCACTTCAAGTGAATCTTTATAATAATGTTATAACTGTATAATGTAACCTTTAGCAAACTCAAAATTAAATCCATTTATCATACTGTACATGATGTCACTTAGGCCTGGTTTCACAGACAGGGCTTAGCCTAAACCAGGATTAAACCAAAGTTCAATTAGGACATTTAAATAGTCAAATTTTTATAAATGTGCTTCAGAAAAAATATTACTGATGCATCTTGAGGCAAAACAATGGCACAGATATGTTTTAAGATCAGTTAGTGCAAGTTTCTTTCAGTTAGATCAGAGTTACATTTTAGTGTAGGACTAGGCTTAAGCCTTGTCTGTGAAACCGGGGGTTAAAATGATTTTAGTTTTTGCTGTTTTATTTACAAATTATTTATTTATAGTATATGTAGAGATGGCAATAACATTAAAATAATTAAATTGTTATTACAGTATTTTCAATGTCAATATATCTTTTTTTTTTTGCTTGAGATTTAGGAAACAAGAGTACAGTACAGTAATCAGCCAGTGAACTGAAACCTGCAAAGCCTCATGTCCATTTAAAATGTTTTAGTTGCATTTCTTTCTTTGCTCATCTGTTTGAAACAGGAAATCTACCCGTATAAGCGCTGGGATTTTAAGCTTGCAAAAGCCATAAGGATTAAAGTCAGATAACGTCAGGCCTGGACATGTGAAAGTATGATTGACTCTTTCTGCTTGTAAATGGGACATTTTCCCAGCATGAGGCCCTCTCACATGTGTATGAGTGGCCTTAGGAAAGGGCATTAGTGTCATAATAGTATTTACAACACTGATAAAACATCTACAGGTTTGTTTTTTTGATGATGATGATGATGGTGCCTGTCTGATACAGCTTCTTAGTGTGCAAAGCCAATGTGTGCAAACAGCCACAGAGCAAATCCTGCAACATTGCTTTATTAGTTCATACCCACCCAGCACTTCAAAAAATGTATCTCTGTTCAGACACAGCTAGTAAAATATGTCCAGAGGGCAAGGTATGGTGCAGCCAGAGCACCGAGTTCAAATGAGTACCCAGAATTCCAAAAGGGTAAAAAAGCCTGAAAGTACAATGCTGAGATAATTTGTGCAAGAACCTGGGTCCAGAGTGTCACATGCTAGATCCAAAATGACTTTTATTGACTTTTATTCTGTTTGTGTGTGTGTGTTTTATATACCAATTAGATTTTGAGATCAACCTGAGGGGAATTATTGAGCCAAAGTTGCAAGATCCTACCTGTAATTGTTTTGTTGTGAACTATTAAGGTGTGTACTGTAGTCTTTTGGTGTCTGTGAGAGTACTACATGTTTTCCCTCAGTTAGATGCAGTCACGTTCAGCCTTCTGGACATCTGGAGGTTTAGTATGGATTAAAGACAGAGGGAAGATTTTTTTCACAATCACACACGCATGCAGAAGTGAAGCTGCACAAAGAACAGAATAAGTTGAGTAAGACGGATGCAAGATGTGGTTATGTAACAGGTTTTGATAAACTGACAGACTGTCAGTTTTTAATCTTTGATGTTCTGCCATGTGGACAATGACCCCCGGTTCTTAGTGACACACAGCAACCCAACAAATGATATCTAAATGATAAGTACTGTATGTCTCTTGTCATGTTATGTCATCCAGCGCAGAAATGTCATCAGTTGGCATTCCTCTGTACGACTGAAACAAGAAATCCATTGGACAGTTTGTTTTCTGTCTCTGCTTTTTAACGCCCTTTATTCATACTATGGTTCTGCGGTTGGAAGCTCTCTTGAAGTTCCTGCCTTTCATATATCGGTGGGTCCAGATGTGTGCATTCATTCAGTGTTTTGTTTTTGAGCCCTTGATGTTCCTCTTGATCTTGCGCTTTCAGAGCTCACCAGCCTCTCCTGTCCGAGTGTGCCCTGATCCATCTCATCTTGCCTTGACTGACCTTTTATCCTCTTTTAAAGCCTTTATTAGGCCGATGATGTATTGTATGCCATGTTTATGGAGTTCTGTGTAGTTTATGGAGTTTATTTCCCATTCTAAAGCCAGCTGGATTACTGGTGGCATTACCGTGCTATGAGGACCTTCAGCTGTTTGTAGACTTTTGACTATGTTAAATCCTTGGTTACGGGGATTTACGGGAACTATGGGATTCCAAATGCATGAAGAAGCCATGTGCTTTTCATCTCAAAGCTACATTTGCTCGTGACTTTCCGAATGGGACTGTTGCTTCATGGGTCATACAGCTTTGATTCTTTAGCTTGTCATGGTGGCTGCTCCAGATGGGATCTGGGATGACGTGTGTTTGCTTTGTGCTTTCACCGGCCCACGTGCCCAAGCGCTGTCTGTAGGCTCAGGTTTGTTTTTCCATCAGAGGAGCCCTGTGGCAGGGCAGAGGGCCTCTGTGTCCCGTAACAAGCTCATGATGATGGTGATGATAGCGATGAAAGCTGTGTAGTCCTTGTGCTCAGGCCTTTGTGTTTTCAGAGCTATCTCACTGCATGATGCAGCGGATCAAACAACCCATGTGTTTGCGCACACATAAATGTTGGCGTGTGCCCACTCATTTATGAATATGGGGCCAAGGGAAGGTAGAGAGATGGAAAAATCCTACTTTTGGGTAGTCAATCTTTCTAATTATAATATATTGTATGATAAAGAATGAATGGACAGTTGGACAGAGTGTGATTTTTATGATGTAACTTCAGTGATGAGGCATTTGGAGAGTGTTAACATGGCTTTAGGAATTGCTGGCTTTATGCTCAATCTCCCTTTGACGTATTTTAGAAAAGCAGATAGATGACTAGAAGATGAATATTGACTTGTGTAAACATCTTCTTTTCCTGGGGGAAATATTGAGGCAAGGTTGCATAACTCTTATTTTGTGGTTGTATTCTGAACTGTGAGAACTGTATCTTTTCCAATGGCATTATCTCATGATAGTCACCTGTACAATTATAAGCAATCTTTTTCCCACGCATGTAGTGATACTAATCAATTGTGATTATTTGTGATAAAGGATCAGAAATAGGGTTGAAAATAATAGTTATTGCGAATATATATGATTTGTAAAAAATATATATATATATATTATGTTTGTGCTAAATTGAACATTTTAAAATGATAAAAATGTGATTTATACATGTCCTCTTATATCTATTTTAGCATTTTACAGGATTTTACTTTTTTTTTTGCAGTGTATGTTTTAAATAATAGGAAAAAAATAATAGAAATCAATTATTAATTTTTTAATAATAACAAAAATTCTAGTAATTACTATTCTTAATAGTGAACATTTTCTTTGCTCTATTTATTTCTCTTTTTTTTTCAGTTTCTCTAACATGCTTTTTAATAGGCCTAGTCCTTGTCTAGTAATCAGAACTGATTAGAAAGGTCGTGGGAATTTTCTGGTTAAAAGCTGTGGGAACCGTGACTTTTTCTGTTGGTCAGACACTGTCATGATCAGCCTTTTAGATATCTGGACGTTAATCCGCTTCAGGTTACTCATTACAGTCCAAGCATAAGACACAGAACAAAATGTAGTTCACCCAAAAACTTGTGCCTAGTAACATATAAAGATAAGGCAGCAAGTTTCCAGTCAGTAAAAAATAATAGATAAGTTAAATACGCAGTGATAAACATGAATCAGTGCAACATACAGGAAAAAAAAATATGTGCAGCAATTTATGACACATTTTATGCCTCAGTATGAATACACAATTGTTTTATTGCAAGTGTCCCAGACATTGCGTGGCATTTAATGTGTCCATGTGCTCATGACTAGAAATTGACTCCATGTCTTAAACCTCTTCCCCTATAGACTCATTTACTAGTCAGTTCTGCTGCTTCCGTGACAGAAGCTTTCCACATCAGTCTTAATCATGTCAGAATGAGGCCTATTTGGGCTGTTTTTGGGATAGGATAAAAACACCCTCCCTTTTGTTTGAGGTCAGAGGTGTTCTTCTCAGAGGTACAGCCCATTTTAAAGGACGGATCATTAGCGTTCCTCCCAGACTGGAGAGCCTCTCCCATGGGCTGTTAGCTGGAGGAGTATGTTCAGAAGTGGAAGTTCTTAGGTCTGGTATGGGTGGTGTTTGTGCTGGTTTAATGCTCTGTAGTGTTTCCACCTCTGTGAATGTTGTTTGGACACGAACCTCAAAGTGGCCACATGAGAAATGATGTTGGGCATGGCAT
Organism: Enteromius mattozi; assembly: GCA_032359235.1. NCBI lineage: Eukaryota > Metazoa > Chordata > Actinopteri > Cypriniformes > Cyprinidae > Enteromius > Enteromius mattozi. Next base: position 12,539,721 of record JAUMHE010000075.1, read on the forward strand.
GGTACACCCAGCACCACATAAACACACACATTACTCAATCACAGAGTACACATATATTACACTAGAGAGTCAACTAACACAGTACAGTTGTTTCCTATACAGCAGGTGTCTAACAACATTTTTGACATGAGGTGCTCTTTCTTTGTTTGTTTCTTTCTTTATTCGGGTTGGTAAGATTTTTTAAATGTTTTTATGCTGTGAAATCTAATTACATTTTAAAATAATTGTATTTTATTTCAATATATTTTAAAATGTAGGCTAGTTCTTTCCCATGATGAGAAAGCTGAATTTTCAGCAGCTGTAACTCCATTCTTTAGTATCAGACGATCTTTCAGAAATCATTTTGATATTTTAAATTGATCCTGATTATCTAAGCTGGTTATGTTGCTTAAGATTTTTGTCATATTAAGTCTATTTACTGTCACTTTTAATATTTAATAAACTGCATCTTTGCTGAATGTAAGTATTAATTTATAATTTATTAAGAAATAATTCTCACCTTAAAATATAATATAGAGTATAATAAAATCTATTTATAATATACTGCTGTTGCTGTTACGTCACATTATGTTAAAATAAAATTAAATGACAGTTTAGTATATTAGTACAGTAAATATTTTAAATTAATGTTAACAATGAAATCATTAATTGCAATTACTTTTTGTTTCAAATTAAAATAACTTTACATAGCTTTTGCATAGCTTTTTAAGGAACAATTTTTTGTATCATTTACTTTTCAGTACTGATTACAACATATACAGTATAATTACAGTGTAATTAACATTTATTATTGCCTCTAATATGCCATCTTAAAGATTTTTATTTAATCTAGGCCCGTCGCAATTCATTTTGGTGTTTCTTTACCCACAGAGGCCATTTATTATATTTTAAATGAACTATTATGTACAGTATTTTGGTTTTTGTTGCTGTCTTTTGCTGCTGCCTTTGCATTAATGGCACCTCTTTCACTGTCTGTCTGTCACCTTTTGCATGGGTAAGTGATGTTCTTGAGCAGGTGAGCTGAGCACCTCTCATCAAACATAAAGCTCATTGTGTCTAAACGTCTGTGGGTTGGAGTTCTAGCTTGTGGGCTGCTGTCGTCGCTTAGTAAAAATAAACATGGATTTTTCAGCCCCATCTGTCGCTCAGTCTCTCCCTCCAACCCTTCTCTTCTTTCCTTGTCACTTCTAAAACTCTTCTCCGCTTCTCGCTCCTTCTTCGTGTCCTCTCTGAACTCTCTTATTAGGCTTCATTTTCTCCTTCACTCTTCACATGACTTGGATTACATAGTTTGAGGGTGTGTGTGTGTTTATATGTCTATGTGTGTGTGTGTGGCGTGTGGTCAAAGCAGGGCCTCACGTCCCACTGTGACCGGGCTGTACAAAGGAAATGCCACACAGACCCCAGGATGTTTTATTCACCGTGAAATGCTCTTACAACAGTAATGCTTTGCGACTTCGCAAAGGGACCAGTTCACCAGAGAGCAGTTCAACGGTTCAAATTCATATTTTAAATGACTTTTCCCATGTGAGAAGTCACATCAGTAACATTAACAAGATCTGGTTAATGAGACCTGATTAATGTCCTTCCAAATCTGTACGACTGACTTTCTTCTGCAGAACATAAACAAAAACATTTTTGGCCAACTGGATGATCCAGTCAGTGAATGAAACTTAAAGATCAGATCAGTGCTTTGTGAATTAATGCGATTGTTTTTCTGAAGTAAATGAGTGTGAGTAATTCATGGGAATGATTCATTCATAAAGAATGATTCATTGATTCTTTAAAAACATCCACAACTACTCTGGCCCGAACTCTCATGTACTCTCAAAAGGGTGACAAATTAAATTTTTTCACAAAAAAAATAAATAAATCTTTGCTGGTGCTTTTGTGTCGTTTCAAAGCTTCATTCACTTTCATTATGTTCAAATTATTAATTATTGTGTTCTAAAGAAGTAAGTCAAATCTTGTGTAATTAACAGAACCTTTGAATGAACTATGCCTTTTAATAGTGACATTATGCCTTTTAACACTTGAACAGTTGTCTGGAGGTTAATGGAGGAAGCTTCATGGAGTGTTGACTTCTTGTGGAGTGTGTGTGTGTGTGTGTTTGAGTGATTCATTTCACCTCTCTCTTTGAGTCCCACTGTGAAACAAAACAATAGTCACAGCAGTCTACACATGCTTATACTACCTATTTTAACAATGTTCATTGCTATATACCTGCGCCTTGAACGTGTCAGTTTCATTGCTGTGTGCAGGGTCAGTAAGCTCCCATATTTAATCAGAAATATCATAATTTGTGTTCTGAAGATGAACCTGAAGTTCTTATGGGTTTGAAACAACATGATGGTGAATAATTAATGGCAGAATTTTTATTTTTGGTTAAACTATCCCTACCCCTAGAAGATCAGGTTCATGTTTAAAACAACACATCACCGCACAATAGGGAAAAGCTTTCTTTCTTTCTTAACGTTTCCCCAATCTTCGTTTTTTAAACATGCATATACACACTGAATACACACACACACACACACTAGTTGCCCTCCCACAACGATGCTGACATACATGTACAGCAGTTCAACAACAAAGTCACTTTCTTACAGAGGATGTTTTTCAGGAAGCACTGGTGGTGTGGAAACACTTCACCACACAGGCAATAAAATGATATTAAAACACCTTTTCACACACACACACCACAGGATCCCTACGACACACCTCGACCCCTCTGAACAAACACACTTTGTGCTGAAAAGTGTATGTGTGTGGTCAAATGTGTTTTAGATTTATGCCTGTTCAGCATATTTGCACTGACCACTGCTGGAGAGCTCGCACTTTTTCTTCAGACATGGTTTAGTCCTGTGGGATGAGAAAGAGCTAAAAATACAGAAGTATGTTTTCTCTGTTATCCCTCCTGTTTGTCTTTGTATGAGACTGTGTGTGTGTGTGTGTGTGTGTGTGTGTGTCTTTAGGTCAGTGTGTCTGCAGTGCAGCAGCTGTGTGTGTATTGTCAGTGAGGGGAAGACAGGAATTTGGGAATGAGACAATTATGTAATTTATTTTCAACAGCAAACAATATTGTCTTTAGCACTAGAGGTGGTCTATTTTTTTAATATAATCAAAACCAAATGTGTTATTCAGTATTTGTAATATTTGAATGACAATATACTGAAAATTATATTACTTATTAAATATTACTTATTTAATCTTCCATGTAAATCGCAACACAAACAATTAAATAAAACAATTTAATACAAACAAACAAAAAACATGCTATATTTGCTATATCTTCTAATGCTGGTTTGCACCTTATTAGTGATCATTTTTGTTACTACCATAGCAGAGCAAAAAGGACTAGACTAATCTTCTGATGTGCTTTGACCAATAGCTCAGTTCTGGATATGATGTGAACTTCTTTCATACTTCATACAAATGTTCAGCTGCAGGGCAAATCTGATCCATCTTCATCTGCCTCCCCAAACATAGAGGGGTTTGTTCATTTCCCACAGTGACTGAAAATATCATGTTTGCTGCTGTTTGAGACAGATTACCAGACACCAGAGGAATGTACTGATACTCTCCTCAGTACTTCAGTAGACAGAACAGACCTCATCCGTCCTCATAAAACACTGTTGTCTGTGTACAACACATCTCATCCTGTAGAGAGACGGGCCTCTGACACTCACATGCTCATGGAAAATCCCTCACAAACTCACTTCCTCTGCGGATGAGCACTGTTACGTTATGAAACATAACCAGGACACAGAAGCATCATGTTGCTTTCCTTTGTGGATGGTTTCTCTGGCCTCAGGTCAGAGAAATGTGATGTGTTGGTCGGAGTTGCCTGTGAAAGCACAATTATATTAGGGTTTGATCACTGTTTTGCCCAGATGTTTGTAGTACACTGTATGACCTCTAAAAATGTTCAACTCTGTTTATACTGAGTTACTGTATTGTGTTACACATGGTGCAGTTGATAGTATCACTGAGTAATTTATTGCATATTTACAATATTTAGGTTTATTTTTGTGGCAACAATATAAATGTAAATAACATCTGTTCATATTGAGATGATTTGTGGCACATTTTATTTGTCCATTGATTTCTTTAAGGTGATGTTGCTTATTTAAAATGTAATAGTACAATAAGTTTGATAAATTTTTATGAATTCTGAATCATTTTCAAAAGTTTCATTTCAGTGAATCAAGTAAATAAATCTTTAGGGCCCTATGAAATCCATTTTATTTTTTTCCTCCAATTTCTTTTTCTCAAAAAGATTTTTCTCTTTTACTTTTTAAGACTATGCTGTAATATAATAACAATAATAATATAATAATTAAATGTAATGAATCATTTTACAAAGCATTCATTTAATTAATCAGTTAATTGAAATCATTAAACTTTAAATATTTAACAGCAATTTATTAAAATATATCAACATTTTTAAGGCATTTTAAGGCCCTTTCTAGTCCCCCCCCCCCCAATTCAGTTTTGTTTTATTTTATTACTTTTTTCTTTTTTTTTTTTTTTTTACGAAATTCCGTTTTCCATTAATTTTCATTAATTCAATTGTATTTAATGGTTTCATTAAATTGCAATAATTACATGTTTCTAATGACATGATTTTATATAAAACAATAATAAATTATTATTTGATAAACAATTTTCCCCCTAAAATACTGTGTTCCTTTTTTCTGTAAATTCTTTTTACCAAAATAAACCTTGGAAAATCATTGTTCTGGTAAGTATTCCTGTAAAAATAATATTTTAATATTTTTATTCAGAGGACTAATACTATCATTACATTAAGTAATATATTTTTGTTACAATTTCTTCAAGTTAAACCAAACTTTAATTTTGACAGGTTGCTTGCTTTTATGACAGGATTCCACGAATCCGCGCCCTAAATCATAAAACTTTGGTTCGTTAATTTTATTTGTGTCACCACTCATGTAACATTGAGGACTAAATATATATAGAGAAATATTTTGAATGTCATACAAAAAAACAACATCGCCCATCCCTACATCCCTAGCATTGTGTGCATACCTTGAATTGGGGGTGTGTTGGCAGCCGTTGTTATTCAACTTCCGAAAGCGTTAACTTTATATATGAAAAGTCAAAACCATTTCAAACAGCAGGATCAATATAACATTCACTCAAGGTTTATCATGGTAGTGACTCATGGTTTAGAGAGCAATTCACAATCTTAACACACACAGTGTAATGTCTGTCACATCTAGTGTATTCCTAAGAAACAAGAAACTTCACAGGAAACATTAGATCTGCCTTTCTTGTATCCTCTAATATAATCCAACACTTGAACAGCAGTTGAAGGGTGTACCATGCACCTTCCAATGAATCATGACAAATTTAATCCACATGCAAACACCACCAGGGAGTGTTTCAGACGTTGGGAGAATGATTGGATCAGTGTTTGCTGTCGCTGCCCTGAGCATGAGTTCAGGTTCTCTGGGTGGGGCTCTTGTTTTGCTTTGAATTGGTGCTTGTCTCGTCTTTCACCGGCTTAATCGCTTTAGGATTCCTCCTGAGCCCCTGTGTCTATGTGTGGAATTCTGCCCTGGGAACTAACATGTGGACTTGTACATATAGCCTATGTATTTCAGTGTTGGGAAACTACTTAGCAAGGAAAACCAATGCTGTAGGTCACAAGGCAATAACAAGATTTCAAATTTAGTACATCCAAATTTCATTCATGCTACACAGATTTGGAATGACATGAGGCTGAGTAAATGATGGCAGAATCTTCCTGGCTACTGTACCCTTTTAAAAGCGCTACAACTTCTAGAGAATTTTGTCCTTAACGTTGATAAATACCTTTGATCCTCTTCTGAAAACCCCACTCCCATCTCCATCCGTGTCTCTCCGTTCATCTTTTATTCACACTCCTCTATTGACTGGATAAACATCAAATAAATATCACCATAGTTGCTAGCCTTTAGCCTGGCCCTAGTTAGCCTGCTTCAGCCCCTCTCTTTCTCTCTCTCTCTCTCTCTCCTCTGGGACCACAGTAGTGTCTGCAGCTGGAGAGTAGGGGGATGAGTGGGGTTAATCAGCCCATGAAGGGCTGCGGTTTCTGGGGGATCTATGGTCTGCTGGGACCCTAGTCTGGAGCTTCTGAAGTCTTTGTCTTCTTCTGACAGGGAGGTAATTTGATAGCCTTTATAGTATCTGATTTAAATGTCAGTCTTGAGAGGAGAAAGCTGTATATCTTTCTCTTGCTCTTTCTTTCTTCTTCTAATACTCTCATTTGCTTACTTATGTTTCTTTATCCCTTCTTTATCTTGTTTTTCTCTAAAACGTTATCTTTGACTTTCTTTATGTTCCAAGACTGTTGCACTTTTTCTGTAAATAGTCTTTTATGTCTGATTATTAAAATATCTTAAATTCACTCATCACAATCTTAAAATATTATATGCTTTAAAATACAAAATCGAACAATTTATCAAATATATCCTTAGAGAAAAATGCAAAACCAAACATTTTAATTTATATGATTTTTTTCATTTTTGCTCATTGTTAGAAAGTATGTGTTTTTGCAACAACTTATCTAACAAACTGTGTCTATCCCTCATAGCCTTGTTTTCATTTGTGTTAATTTACACACAGCACAGATGCATTGGTCTTAATTTCTTAAAATAAAGTATTGAAATGTCCCCTTTAAATTCAAACGAAAAGTTTTGATGAACATTGTACGAACAGAAAAATACACTGAGATGGTTCTAAAAATATCTTTGTTTTGAACAACAGACAGAAAATCAAACAAGATTTTCAGCAAAGTGAGTCAAAATAATTACAGAATTTTAATTTTTGAGTGAACTATAGCTTTATGTCATCTAAATATGCAAATATCCTGCTTTATACAGATTCCTCAACTTACATGTTACTTTTTTTTGTAGCTTCATTGGGAGTCTCTCTGTGTATCTGTGTGTGTGTGTATGTGTGTGAAAGAGAGAGGTGGAGTTTATTGTAAGCATTCACTAACAACATAACAACGGGTTTTAATTGACCTAGGAGAGTGTGAGGAAGTGTGTGTGGTGTTAGCTAAAGCAGCTGCTTTTGTCTGTCCTGCTGACATGGGGCCCACCAAGCTCCATTCCCCCCCCATTTTGAGTTGATCTGTGTTCAGTGTATATATATATATATATAGATATATTTGACTCTTAATAGTATCTGCCAGTAGATGAATCCAGAAGAACTTCCCAAGGCCCTATAAGCAATACATTAGCACCTTCTTCTCTTCCCTCTTTCCATCCCCCGTGTTTCTGAGAAGCATATGGTGGCACACCCAGTCTGTCTTTCATGTGGTGCCTTAGTGGGTCCCAACCCCACCACCCCTCCCAGTGAAGACGCCTCTGTACAGAGACAGCGATACAGGCATGATGGTGGTGGTTGGGACAGGTCTGAGTGGATCTCTCCAGAATGATTCCACATGTGCCATGCAGAGCTCTGTAACGAGTAGGAGGAGACCATCTCACAGACCCTCCTGGAACCCATCAGAGATGCCAGTTATTTTAACGGTAGCTCTGTCTGTGTAGTATTTTGTAATTGTACACGTCCTACTGAATTGGCAACATGCATGCCATGAAGATCCAAGATAATGATTAACATTTACATTTGTTGCATAAAATCTTCTTTATATATGTGACCCTGAACCACAAAATATTAAGGATATTAAGGAAAGATCATGTTCCATGAAAAAAATTTGTAAATATTCGCAAATATTTCAAAACGTTTTTATTAGTATTAGTAATTTTTTATTAGTAATACGCATTCTTAAGTACCTAATTTGGGCAACAAAAAGGCAATATTAAAATGTATTTATTTATGTTGTACCCCCAGATTCCGAATTTTTAAATAGTTGTATCTCAAATATTGTCCTATCCTTGCAAACAAATATTTTTTCGAAGACAACTGTTTGGCCAAATCTGAAATTAAATGTTCCATAAATGTTGCTTTTTTATGCTTCAATAGTGTTCAAAAATGATAGTTATTCAAATTATGTAATGATTGGTTTCAGTTTGAATCCGTGTTATCAGATATCAGGTACGTTATTGCACTCAATAAGCGCAAAAGAGTTAATCAGCCAATCAGCCGTCTTTAAAACTGTCACATGATCCTAGAGGACAGGGACCCAGCCCACGTCAGTTACTCTCTGGGCTCCCATCATATTAAATGAATGCTATTGCTCTCTCACCTCTGTCCCAGAACTGGGCTTGGACTCATTCTGTACACTTCCTCTCTGTATTCTGTCTATAAATAGGTACTCATTCAGTGGCATTAAGGATGTGAGGTATACAGGGAGCAATAAGCTAATTTGAGACACTTCCACGCTGTATTTTCTGTGCTCAGGGTTGACCCAGGACTGATGTGGGCTGGGTAGGCCAGAGCAGCTCAGTGCTGGAGTTGGAGTGGGTCTATATTTACATCCCTCAAGCCCACACCCTAAACTCTCCAAACGCTTGAAATTACACTCTGCTTTAAATTGTGGAGAAGAAAGTGTGAGTTTGGTGCTGGTTAGTTTGAATTTGGGTGAAGTTCACTCACTGTCTAGCCTTCTCTGTGCCTCCTTGATTATTTTGTTTTCTTACACTGCAGTGAATTCCTTTGTGCAAAAGCAAGGAGTGGCAGCCGTATGGTCAGACATGTCACTGATCCTCATGAGATCTCAGTCACACACACAAACACACACCAGCGTCTGAGAGTCTCATGTCACTGATGCCAAGGCTAAATACGTAGTTTGTGTACCCAGTAGTTCGAAGAACTATGACATGTAAATTACACTTGACCTATAAACTGTGGATCATTCTATCATTGTTCCCATCTCTCGCTTCTTATCTCATTGGGGCATCCGATTAATATTTCCGAAATGATAGCAGGTGCCTGTTCTGCTTGACTCATCTAGAAGAATCATGAATCTGTTAGGTGTGCCTGAGGGTTTTACAGGATCTGGGATTGTTGTACTGAGATGATAATCTCACACATGCATCATTACATTCCACACATCTTTTTTTAATGTTTAGCTTTGCAATGAATGCATAGAAAGTTTTTTATTTTTTATTTTTTGGACGTTGGCCCACACAGATGAACAGTGCACACAAAGCTGTAGTCTGATTGGCTATTTCAACACATGTTCTGGGAGATGTACATTATAATTTGAATTAGGGATGCACTAATTTTACAATTCTGATTAATAACAATAATTATTTTCATGTTACGACTGATTAAAACTATTTTGTATGAAAAATTGGTAGACTTAAAGATTAAATTTAACAGTTATTAATTTGTTTGTGTTTTTATAGATTGCCTTCAAATCAGTGTAAGATGCTAAATGTAAAAACTAAGGAAATTCCCATATCTACCAATTAAAAAAAAAAAAAGAAAAATTCATCTGATATATTTTACATGTCATTTGGTAAGTAGGTTCTTTTCTGGCAAAATCTGGCAATATTGTTACTTAACAAGCAAAATAATCTTGGCTCACAAATTTGAATTGTATTATCTTCATGGACTTTGTGTGACTTATTTGTCAACTATGTGTGTACAAACCTGTCTTTGTGCATCATTTTCCCAAACTGCCTCATGGCAGAGTCATCAGTAGTAAAGTCATAAACAAATTATCTCACAGTGGAATCCCTTGTTGCTTTGCGGGCAGTGATGGGATGAGATGTGGAGTCTTCCCATGCTGCCGCTGACCATAATGAGACCACAGGCACTCAGGACTGTGTGAGAGCTGGTGCCATCCAGCATGTGGCAACACTTTTAGATTCCCCAAATCTTGTCTTTGCTTTAAACATCACACAGCACTCTGTATTAATCTCACATGGGCATGACAAAAAGCAATGCAACTCAAGAGATTTTCTGACCCAATCTGGCTTTACTGATGTACTGAAAAATCTTAACAATTGAGGATTTTGCATGCAAGGCAAGACATGATAAAAATCCATCTTCTTTAAAGCTATGTAAATAGGTATCTATAGGTACCTGCTTTAGAGTCTGGCTTTGGTCATTTCCCAGTCCTGTTCAGCCTCTCTCCCAGTATCTTCTAGATGCTTCCACACCTGTCAAATAAAACCTTTTTTTTTTTTTTTTTTCTTGATGATTGATGAAGATGATTCTGAAAGTTCAGGTTTATAAAAGCCCAGTGACGTTCTTTATTGGAATCTAGTACCATGTGAAGAACCTTTAACATTTGTAAAATCTCTCCATTGCGCAAAAGGTTCTTTAGATTATTAAAATATTCTTAAGAAAAAAAGGGGTCTTTTAAGAACTCTTCCCTCTTTCCTCTTCCATTGCAAAACCCACTTTTGAAACCTTGTGTGGTCAAGTGTCTGATCTGGTGTGACCCATAAACCCCAAATAACTGATTAAACAGAACCTTTCTTTATACTTTTACTGTATCCATAATTCCTCTTCCCCTGCAATTAGCTTTAAAACCTTTAAGCTTTTTTGAGAACCGAGTGTCCCCATGCTTCTCTCTAGAGCAGCCTCTTCAAACGTCTAGATTTTCTTTTGTCAGTTTGTTTGAGGCAAATTACATTATGAGCTCCATCACCCTCTTCAGCCGTTTTAGGATGTTTAAGCGCTGCTCGCCTAGCAACTGCAAGCCTCTTCAGATGCTGCGGCATCTCCCTGGCAACCTGCCTGGCAGGGGTCACTGCGGTCAGGTTTTTGTGAACCCCCCAACTCCTCTTCCCGTGCGAGGCGGGCCCTTTACATCGGGGTGAGTGTGTTTAGAGCACGTGTGCCGTGGTGTGGAGGAGGTGTGTGTGTGTTTGGAGCAGCAGAGTGGGGAACTGTGTTGAATGTTTGTGGAGCTCAGGGAGGATAAACGGACACGGTCATGCCTGTCAAAGGGATCAGATTCTGGGGCGACAGAAAGAGAAGAAGCCCTTACTCAGGTACAGCCAGCGAGGGAGTGAATGAGAGCATGTGCTTGCTTTGTTTATTATGTCTCATAATTGAACTGAGGCTGTGTGTTAAGAGTGATTTACTTTTTAAGTGTAACGTGTTATTTATTTGTTTTAAAGTAAAAGCATCTGTCTTTGTCTACATATTATATATTATGCATTATATTTGGATATATTGCAATTGGAATTATATATTTGTGTATATTTCTTTTTGATTTTATTTTGCCCAAACTGGCTTGTTTTTAAATTTTTGCAATTAGTTTTTCCTTTGGTAACTATAATTGTATTTTTTGCAGCCATTCCCTAGTATATTGCAGTGTGTTGTTAAAACATGCATACAATTCTTGGATTTGTGTACCTCACTGAGTCTCTGACTCCGCCTCTTCTTTGTCCATGACTCCTCCTCTGACTGATTGACAGTTGATCCCTCACAGTGCATTTTTGTGAAGTACAGATTAGGTGCCACTTTTCTCCAGGGGGCAGAACAAAATGACTGAATAAGATTTAGACTATCAGACTTTTTCTAACAATCGAAAAATCATTTCTGTTGTTTGTTTGAGCATGTTGGAGAGATATGTTCATGAAGTTTATTTTCCTGACCTATACAGGCCTTTTTATTTAAACAATGGTTAGGGCAGAATTGGCGGGCAGCTGTGGAGGGGTATGAAGAATCTTTTGTGCGGTAGGCTAATTCAGCTGCATTCCACATCTAGAGGTTTTAGTCATTCATCCTTAAAACACACACTGGATAGATACCCCTCCTCCAGCATTCCCTGTGTTTTACACACACACACACACACACACACACATGAGCGTTCTGCCAGTGTTCATTATCAGGTTTGCATGTCCAGCTGGGTCTCCAAAAAAGTGCTAGATTTGCTCGAATTTATGTTTTTCAATTTCTATAGGAATAAATAACAGAATTTATTGATTTTTGATTTTATTATTTTACTTATTTTATTTTTTCAATATATGATTATTTTATTCTGACTGATGTAATTTGGAGGGCTGCCGCAGTTAAATAAAATTTAGACACAATTGTGGCAGACAAAATGAATACAATATACATTTTGAAGAGTTTAATAACATTAACATAGAAACTGTATGTAGTCACAAATTAAGAGACCCTTTCTCTGACAAAAGCCATTGTCCAAGATGCACTGTAATAACAGGTATAAACAGCCATCTGTCTCTGGTCACTACTTATCATTGGATGAATGTTACTTGAGATGAATATTAACAGCAGGATAGGACCTAAATGATTACATATTATGTACTTAATATTGTAGACATAAGGTATTTTATGAGAAAACGATAAACAGATTGGTTGTAAATGGGTTTTAAAAGGGTGCTTACTAATTAGCATATGAGAACAATATGTACTTTCGAATAATACAAGGAAGACACATTGTAATGTGTAAAATTAGTCAAGTTTTGTTCTTAATTTCTTTTACTTGACTAATTAGTCTGTTTTGTCTCTTTTCTCTCCCTTATTGCTGCTGTTCCTGACTCTGTGCATTTTCTTCTCCAGGTAAGTCATACAGTCTTAAATTCATTATATTGAACATCTGAAAAGAAAAAGTACAGTACTTTCCATTCTTAAAACTCCATTTTGTTAAGTTGACTTTTATGACTTTATAAAATCGTGTTCATGACATACTGTAAATGAAGGGATATATTCAATGGAGTCTTAAAGGTGGAGGAATTTAGCAGTACATCACTTGCTCACAAGTGGGTCCTCTGCAGTGAATGGGTGCCGCAAGAATGAGAGTCCAAACAGCTGATGAAACTAATCACAAGAATCAATTTATAATCTATCCAAAATAATCCATTCCAGTCCATGCCTTGTGAGCAAAATGCTGCATGTTTATAAGAAATAAATCAAGTATTAAATTGTTTTAACGTTAAATTGTCACTTCTGGCAAAAATATCCAGTAGTATATAATAAAGTTTCCAGTATGCGGCTTTATTGCTTTTCACTTCACAAGATAGTAACTGTTGGACTGGAGTCGTGTGGATTACTTGTGGATTATTGTGATGTTTTTATCAGCTGTTTTGACTCTCATTCTGACGGCACCCATTCACTGGTAAGCAAGTGATCTTGGATGGCCTGAGGGTGAGTAAACTTAACTGATGCAGATGAAGATTTTGTGTGCCAAAGCAAAGTCTGTGAAAGTCTGGCTCTACTAACATATATCACATGACATGATCCATGATGCACTGCTCTGTTTGAGTGTAATACAGGAAATTAGCCCTTATTCCTGGACCTCACGGGTCACGGTGTGCACGATGAGGCCTGCTCTCCGTGAGTGACTGTCTGTGCAGTCAGGGCTGTTGATTTACACCCTGGTGTTAAACCCCGGAGCGGGGCAGAGCAGAAGGATGGGAATGTTCAAGAAACTGGCTGTGGAATGGAAAAATTTCCTCGGGGATGGGACAGTCTTGGAGAAAATGGAACATGGTTCATCAGTGTTTATTTCTGTGGGAGATAAATGCCAGAGTCTTTAAAGAACCTTGCAGTAGTCTAGCCGTTATTCCTGGTGTTTAATCAGCCAATCTAATTATTATTCCCTGAGAGGAAATGTGAGGTTGGATGCGAAATGATCCAGGTATGAGGTCATTATGAGAAAGAGAAGCTTGTGCCCCTGTGTGTGTGTGTATATGTGTGAAGACCTTCGGGCTTGTTTCGTCTCATGGGTTATTAACTCTCATATATTACTGTTCACATTATTACTCCTTGTTTTTGCCTGAGGAGAGAGAAAACTATCCATCTCTGTTCATAGTTTCTCTCTCGCTTTCCTTTCTTCCACCTTTCTCATTCCTTTTTTCAAACTATTTATTTGCTTTACTGTCCAATGGGAGTTAAGGGATGGGAATAGGAACCTTTTTTTCATATATATTCCCCATGTTCTGCTAGTAAGACCACCAAACCTGTAACATGCTCCTATGAAATCATATGCATATCATGTAGCATGTGTGATATATGTACACTACTATTACAAGGTTTGGGGCTGGTAAGTCTCTTATTCTTAATAAATGCTGTATTTAATTGATCCAAACACAATAAGAACAGTTATATTGGTTATATAAAATAACTTAAAATAACTAATTTCTGTTTTTGTTTTTTATATTGGAGTAATTTATTCCTAATTATTTCCAATGCCATTACTCCGGTCTTCAATGTCACACGATCCTACAGAAACCATTCTAATATGCTGATGCTGATTCTTTGCTTATTAGCAAATTCAAAACAACAGCATTTATTTGAAATAGACATATTTTGTAACATTATGAATGTTTTTACACTTTTGAATTTGGAATTTAATGCCTCCTTGCTAAATAACAAAAAAAAACCTTACAGTCTCCAAATAGTAGTGCATACAATATTCATATATTTTATGATATTAAAAAACACAATCAGTATTTTTGATCCTAAGACTAATTATGTTTTATATGTTTAACAAATTAATGTGAGAAAGATTTGAAAAAAGTCTACATTTCAAAAATCAAAAGTTTATTGCTGCAATGAATGTGGCTTTTCATACAAACTTGAGAGCTTGCATTGTGAGAAAGTTAATGAACCAAAAAACTTTCTCAGTTGTCTGGCTCTCTCACACCTGTAGACAGATAAGGACCTGTCTGCCTAAAGTCATGTTTATAGGAGATATATCATGGAAAACAGGATTCCATTGCTAGGGAGGCACGGCCAGGAATGTTATCATGGGCCTGGGAGAGAGGAGGCCCATCCATAAAAAAGTTGTCCCATAAAAACTGTATAAACCCATAATTTACATATAGTCTTGGAGATACAGAGAAGCACAAATAGCCTGATTAAATACAAGGGTCAGATAAAAGGGTAAGGAATACTTAATAATAATTTTTTTTTATTTACTTATTTATTTATTTTTTGCTTTGATTACCATTTGTATGTGTACTTTCAGTAAAATAAAATGCAAGTGCAAAATAGGGCCTATTTAAAGTCCTTTGTGATTATGCTCCGTCTGTCACAACTTCTGTCTCTTTCTCTTTCTGGTTGACTCTGCCTCTGTGTATCTTATCAGTCTATGAGGAGAGTGGTATGCCCAATGACTAGAAAACATTCCTCTACATGTAATCTGTGCAGCGTTCTGTCTTTTTACTCTCATCCTCTTGCTTGGCAGTCCTTTTTGGTTTTCCATAGCAAATAAGTCATTCAGAATCTACTGACTGTATGCATATGCATATTGCATAAGGGTAAAAATAATCTTCTCTTGATCAAGCACACATGCATACAGTCATTGTCTAGTATTGTGATATAAATCTGTTCTGAGAAATGTGCTCATGTGGCCTTGATTTCTCCTCGATATGGCACTTCCCATAAATCTGTTATTGTTATTAAAGCATTACAGGCACAAACCATGTGACTTCCTTAATTCCTTAAAATCGTGACCCTCCTTAAGTAATGTCATTTGGATTCTTCTAATAGGATGGCAGAAAGTTATGAGTTCCAAACTCCATATTCTATTCATGGAAACTGCCCTATACTGTATATTCTTCAACGTAAAAAAAGACTGTGTTACAGTGAGAGTGTCCATAAATGAAGAAAATGGGGAAAAAAAATAAAGAAATAAAATAAATGAAGTTTCTACTATGTAGAACTGATCATTTTTTACCCTGCACATGGTTTGATGCAGACAGACATGCATGATCTCCTTCACAAGTTTTTAGGTATTAATAAAGGCATTATCACTAGAAGTTTACAGCCCATAATAAAGCCTAAATTGGTCTGTTGTGAGGCCTTTTATGAATCTCTTTATGACAGGTCACAATCTGACAGACTTGGGTCATTCTTACATCAGGCTCGAGGCCGCATCCCTCATTAAAATCCCAGCGACCCTCTGTCATTCACATTGGGCTGCCGTCTTCATCGGCGTGCGTCGGTTGTGTCTGACAGCTGGATGTGTCTGTGTGTGTGTGAGTTGTCTTGCTTCCCGCTGCAGAGGGCAGAGCGCCAGCCCTGTGTCGGCCACCCTATTGTCACGGTAACAGACGGCTCTCAGCCATGCGTCTGCCTGATCAGCATAACACAGGCTGACTTTCTCTCTTGACCCCTCTTTCTCTCACCTCCTCTTAAATCAGACAGTAATGGGCCCACGGAGAGTGAGAGCGTATGGTTCGCTGACAAAGGAAGGTGGGAGAGAGTTGTAGGGATCTACTCTTCAACTTGGTTTATTTAAACAGAAAGGAGACGGCTGTAGATTAGCTGGAGGCCATGGTCCCTCACACTTCAGCGGCTCTTACTCACACTCTCTGCTTTTCTTTTCCTTTCTCCTTCAGTTAGATTAATCACCTCAGTCTCAGAGCTGAAGAAATTAGCCTTTTGGGTGACCAAGCTTTTTTTTTTCTTGTATTGGAGGCATAAAATTTACCTTTCTAAGTAATAATGCCTTCAAATATCTTATAACTGAATCCTAATATCTGAATTTTATCCCAATATTTCCTGAATATAGTGTGTAGACCTTATATTTGTATAATTAATTTAACACTAAATCAGCTGTTTTAATTGGAACATTTAAACTCACTAAATTAGACACACCCCTCTTTCCAAAGCTCCGCCTTTTTTCACATGATACATAACTGTTGAATATCCACAAACATATTAAGCAGCACAGTTCTTGAATAATAATACTGTGATAATCATAGGAAAGGTTCACTAATTAACATATTAGAAGGATTTCTGAGGGATCATGTGACACTAAAGACTGTAGTAATTGCTGCTAAAAAGCTTTGGCATCACAGGAATAAATTACACATTAAAATACAGTAAAATAGATAAGGACAGTTTAGCTCTATAAGACCAATATATGACTAAATAAACCTGACAATGTTAGTTTACACAAGCAAGGCTTTTTTTATATATATCAAGTAGAACAATACTTGAGGATATTTTTACATGCTGCTAACTGACTGAAACTGACATCTTGAATATGTTTAAGATCTGATACCACCAAAGGACCGTTTAGCAGTAGTTAACAAAGTGAATCTGGCACTTCCCACAAGAAATCATCGTTTTCAGGCTCCACACTGGTGATTCTCTTCTCTGGAGAACCGTTGAGGTTTGTGGCGGGTTGCCATGTTGGCTGTCAACAGATCAATGGGACATGTGGAGTCTACGCCACTACGCATTGTGACTCTTTTCTGAGAGGTTCCCTGGGGGCCTCCAGGTCTCTTAGTATGCTAATCCAACAGCATTAGATAAGCCTAGCTTTGCTCTCTGTTTAGCCATTGCACAAACTTAAGACAAATGAGAGATTTTGTTGCCAACTAAAAGAAGTTGGAAAGTCCTCACTCATGAAAAAGATTTTGCCTGCTTATAAAACACAGTATTCTTTATCCAGGAACTGGAAAACTCAATTATTAAGATAAACACAAAGAAAGAGTTTTTTTTCTCTCTACAAATTTTAAGTATTATAATTGTGAGCTTTACTATGTTATATTACACCAACAAAAGTCATTTTGTTAATTGTTAATCATTTTGCTGAAATGTTTTAAAGGTTTGATGTAACAAAAAGACTATTTTAGATTATTTTATATAAGATTATTTTAGAGGTAGTTAACTGAGAATCTGACATTTTCCACAAGTCATCACTGCAGTTTGCCTAATTTTTCCATTTTGTTATCATGGAAATAATCGTTTATTATGTATAAAAACATTTAGGGGATTTCTTTACATTTCTGGTTAAGTATGGAAATATTTTTGACTGCTATTTTTTGTAATATATTATTTTCATAACATTTATATTCATTCTTTGGTAAATCAGAGAGTCTGGTCTTTTTAACTGTGGTTATATTTAAACAGTTTAGATGAGTTTTCATTACTGTAGGTGTTTGTAGAGCAGATCTGCTGTCCTGGTCTCATTCCAGTCCTGTGAGCTCACTGTGATGATCCTGCACTTCTTCAGGGTATGCCCTGGGCGGTTCTGGCTACACACACCTAAACACACACTCACATATTCATACGTCATACATCAAAGTTATAAACTCGTTCATTGCATGTCTTTCTGCATTCCCATACAAAAACATTTGGGTGAGACCTGAGTGATATTGACAGTATGTATATGCATGTTTATGTGGTTTATGAGGACACAAATTTGCATAATGACATAGGTATGTCAGGACGTTTTCAGTGTTCCCGTAATTTAAAAGGCTTAAAAAACATACTAAATGGTGTTTTTTTGAAAATCTAAAAATGCACACAGTTTCCTGTGATAGGTAAGGTTAGGTGTAGGGCAATAGCACATACTGTTGGGATAGAAGCAAACCATTGATTTGTTAATGGCTGGTTTTCCAGCATTATCAGTGCTAATATTCACAAAAATGTATTAGTCAGGTATTTCATGTGTATGTTTAAGGCAATCTATATATAAAAAAAAGTAATAGTTTTTTTTGGTCTTCAACACTGTAAAATATGTATTTGTTATTTTACTGAAAGACACTGGTCTGGTCTGATGAAGACTAATTTATATGTTACCACATGATGTAAATGTATTACATTTTGAATTTAACATGAGCTTCATGTAACATTTAGCATAAATTCAGCAAAACTTACACTGTCACAATCCTCGTGGCTGTCATTTTAAAACTTGTTCAGCAGCATGCTTTTAAAACCTCGCATAAAGCATGCAAACATGGCAACAATAGTTACCACACACCTCCATTTAAAACACACCTACACATATGCACACACACAGGCCAGCTGTCAGTGTGACTAATACCAGGAATCAGGGTGGAGCATATGACTTCTGCTAATGAGTAAAATCTCTAGCTATACAGTGTATGATTGATGTCGTAATACATTAGTGGTGTATAAGCAGTTATTGGGAACCAAACGAAACAAAAGCAGACAGGCCTGACTTTGTCAAGACCTTTGAAGCTGATATCTTGAACGGTATGTAGGGTTTCTTTGACCTTTATAGGCGTAGCATGCAGAGAATATGTGGAGGATCACATACGACCACTCTCACGGTAGCCTACAGCTTCCTCTTTTTTCCAGGATAGCAAGATAAAAGGAGGAACAAAGAGCAGTGTTTCTGGATATATGACACTTCTCTTTTTCCTTTCCTTCCTTTCATTCTCTCCCTCCCTCCCTTTAGCAGTGCGACCCATCAGTGACGAATGTTAGCAAAGCCACTCTGTCGTGACATGACACACACTTACAGGAAGGGGAAAGGGCTGCTGACAGGATGGCCCAGAACAGATGGAATCTAGACATCACCCCCACGTCACGTCACTCTGTTAGACATGCACACAAACATTTACACTGCCATCCAAATCGGGACATGCCACGGACATACATAGTCTTTTTTTTCTTCTAAATTTAAATGAATAAATAAATTCTATAGAATTAGGTCATCTCTAACCCTACGTTTTACTACCAATTCAAAAATTTAAAAAAATGATCAAAATTAAAAGTAAAAACTTCTATTCATCATAGAATTGTGAAACTGTTTGCAAAAAATATTAGGCAACATTTCCATTTTCAGCTTTGATCGTAATAACTGCTTCTTGAACTCTGAATCAGCATATTAAGAGTGATTTCTAAAATATCATGTGACACTAAAGACTAAGTGAAGTAATTGCTTCTAAATATTAAGTTTTTTATGTAGCTCTAAATGCTTAAATTTGCTTAAAAAGTCTGACTGGTCATGAACCTTTGACGTCAGTGTGATATAACAGACAGAAGACATAAATATGAGACTAGCTGATGAGTTCTTCAAACTATGTATACGTGATTTTATGATTAGCTGCATTTTATCCCTGCTGTGCGCAACTCATACCAGCCCGCCAGTCTGTTTTATCTTTGTGTCAGTTATTTTCACTCTCTTCCTGTGCTTTAGCTAGCAAGTCCTCTAGGTTGTTTCATTGTGAGCTAAAGTGAGTGTGTGTGCACAAGGTCTGTATTGTGATTGTCTGCGTGCATTAGTCATTAGGGAGTTTAAGCTCTCTGATAAAGGCTGTCGTGTTTTAGAGCTGACTCTATCAGGCCATCTGACTGGTTTTAGATGGCTTTTGTTTCTATTCACTGAAACGTCAACATCCTCCATCCCATACTGAGCATGCAGGGGTCACTGTTCAGGGACGAGGGGTCAACACCTGTCTTACTTCTTGCTATAACATGTTTGTAATTGCTTTTACAGGGATTCAAGCATTTTAGTTTGCATTTTAAATAACTTTAAAAGTAAAGTAAACTTTTCTGCTGTTATATGACAATTATTAGTATTATTTATCTCAAAGTTAGATGCCTTTGCTAATGCACATAAAAAAACAGTACTTCTCACTGCTTTTGATAATAAACATTGTCTCTTTTAAAAGAAAGAGTTTAAAGGAAAGAGTTGTGTCCTTTTGGCCCTGTTTCTACATGCCGGATGAAGCATTTTAAAGATTTTACCGCCCCCTAGTGATCGGTGTCCAAACAGGCTCAGGAGTGTCATGACTGGATATTTAGATTATTGGTGAATTATTTACAATAAGGTCAATGCATTATCTAACAATGAGTAATACATTTGTATTCATTATAAGTTAAATAATATTAACGGATAAACCTTTTTATAACGTAGGCCTAATAATACATTTGTAAATATTGAATTTAACATTACCTTAGGATTTAACTGGTTAGTTTTTGTTAACTAATGCAGTTAAGGAATATTGACATTATTGTTAAGTGTTATTCAATTATTTAACTATTTGACCTAAAATCATCAAGCAGGTTTAGAATTTCAGCTTACATGATCTAATCGTGAAAGATCTTTGCTCAAAAATGGTATACATCGAGATTCATGATCTCAATAAAGTGTTATTAAAAACAATACTAGTCTATTTTTTTGCTTTTTGTTATAACCAGGTAGAACTTAGAAGTACTAACAGTAGGCAGTGGATAAGCAGGGCTTGTCCTCAGCAGACGCTGAACTCTGTTACCTGGAAACTTCCTCCTGAGGACCCTGACACCCTCTCAGGAGAGATGCAGCTCTCATCCTAGTCATGATGCTTCCTCGTAATTATCAACTACACTCTTAAAAATAAAGGTGCTTCATGATGCCATAGAAGAACCTTTTGTTTAAATGGTTCCATAACAAAACCTTTAACATCTGAAGAATCTTTCAGTATTGCAAAAGAAGGTTCTTCAGATTAAAAGAGATGGTTCTTTAAAGAACCTTTGACTGAATGGTTCTTTGTGGCACCAAAAATTATTGTTATATTATATATCATTGCTGTGAAGAACCTTTTTTTTAAAGAGTGTAAAGTCTGTAAAACATAAAAGAAGATTTTGTTGTTGTTGTCTGTCCATGGAATGGAACTCAATGGTCATTCAAAACTGTTTGGTCTGTTAAAAAAAAAAAAATTGTCCTTACATAAGCGTCAAGGTCAAAATAGAAAATTATGACAACATTTTCATTTTTGGGTGAACTATGCCTTTAATGACAATAACGTTTGTCTAAATTTACCACACTGGCCAGAATCGTAGGACAGAGTGACTCAGAAACAATAAAGCAAACTTTTTGGGGTGTTTTATGGCTTCTGGTTTCACAACACACACGCACAGAGACATGCTTGGAAAAACATACACTCATGGACACACATCCTGTAGAATACCTGCATGCCAGCCTCTGTTATTATGGGCATTCCATAAACCCATGTTTCTCATGGACAAAGTTAATGGTGAATTTTATAATATAGAATAAAGTTTATTGAAAACAGACAGACCAAACACAAGCCCCATTGCTATTTAGTAAGAAAACACTAAAGTCTTAATTACATTTCAAGTCAGAAGTGTGGACACAGTTGACAGAATTTATAGTTCTGTAATCTTTTGATCTATGTGTAAAATTCTTTCTTAAATTTTTATTGTTTTACTATCATTCTGAATGTGTGTGCATGACATTAGACACTGTTGGATTGCATTTTAGTGTCTTGTTTATTAATATATTGACCAAGGTGGACTTTAGGTAAGTGAGCAGTAAAAAGCAACGGCCAACAGGCTTGTATTACACACAGCAGGCCTGGTGTTGCGTGCAGAGGCAGAGCAAGTTTATGCTTAAGATGATAGATCAGAGTTCCTCCGTTCAGTCCTGTGTAGCATACCAGAGAGAAAGGAATGTGTTGAGGAGGTCACCATGGGTCAAAAAGTATTTGCAGGACCTTGTTCTGGAGGTGATGGCCAGCCTCTCAGGTTCATGAGAGCCAAAGTTCAGGGGTCACCCGGAGGGTTCTATTAGTTATGGGTCAACTCATGATGTCTTTGTGAATAAGAAGTGATGAGAGCACTGATAGCTCTACTTATCTTTAACGGCTTCTTCCTGTTCTCCTCTCCTTCTCTCCAGTGCTTCTTTTCTTCATTGTCTCCATGTTTCCAATATAAACACACTTCAGTGGTCAGACCATACTGAATTAAACAAACACAATTTTGCAATATTCTCCCACATAAGCAAGTGAACCCACAAATACACATATGCACATATTTTATATAGTCCTACAGACACACACACTTCATACTCACAAGGACAAATAAACCGTAACTCGTAAAAATGTGGGGACAGAGCACAATAAAATCTTTCCCTTGGCGTTTTGGTAAGCACTTACATTTTTAAAGCTTAATTAAAATGGTTCCTCAGTGCTTGGCCAATTTGGAAGCCACTTCGTTTAGTAAACAAAGATCTCCAAGCAAACCGTGAAAGCTAACTGAATGTAAATGTGAGAGACACTTTTAGATAAATTTGACTGAATTAATTTTTTAACTTAAATTTTAAGATTTATATATTTTTTCTTATTTTCTTTATTAAAAAAGACTGGTGTCCATAGCGTTGACTTGTCTTGAGTGCAAAACCTAATTGTGAATGTGAAGCCTTTACCTGTTTTTAAAGAGAATGCTCAGAGCGTGTGAAGGTGTTGATCGGGTGAAGAAAGCTATGCCTCCTCCCCCTATTTTTGGGTTAGTGATTATGTGCATAGATTCATGACATGTCTTCTTTCAGAACACTGCTCAAATTTCCTCTCTGACCTGCCGTGTCAGCAGGCAGAAACATTTGTAGCATCAGTCCCATTCTAACTCTAGAAGCCTGCTGGCTGCTGCTGATTGGCTGTTGTAATGGACAACAAGGCCAGAAACATACTATGTGCTAGCACAAGTTGTGCAAAAATGCATTCTTGCTGTGTTGTGGAAGTAAAAGGCTTTGTACTCAAGGGGGCGATAGAGCTAACTTCATTAATAGGACAATTTATGTGTACTTTTGTTTTCCTTTGAAAATACAGAAAAATGCTGTTCTTCCTAACTTTCTATCCCTCAAAGAATCATGAAAAAATTTCCGGTTTCATGTCTTCCGCAAATAATATTAAGCAGCACAACTATTTTCAACATTGATAATGATGAGAAATGTTTCTTAAGCACCATATCAGCATTTTAGAATAATTTCTGAAGCATCATGTGACACTGAAGACTGCTGATAGTTTAGCTTTGCCACCACAGGGATTAATTACATTTTGAAATATAATTTAAAAAAAACCGTTCAGAACCTCAGTAATACGTTATTAAGCAAGATTGATTTTTGTATCTCTTTTTTGCAGTGCTGTGTCAGTTGTTTACTTAAAAGAAAAATTGAATTGTAAAACTACATTTGCATAGCTATAAGAATTTACATTCATAAATTTGTATAGTGTATGCTCACTTATGTAGTTTTAAGCATTGGGCCTATTTGTTTGACGGTGTTTGATATGCTTGCTGCTTTGATTTTGCTGTAAATAACAGAATTAGCTAGTTTTGGTAAATGCAGGAGCTATTGGTCAGACTATATGTCTTTATTCCAGACTGATTGTATGTTTTATCTCAGCAGTTGGGCGCTTGGCCCTGGTGAATTATTAACAGTGTTGAGGGCGTGGAGGGCTGCTGATTGCAGTGCTGAGGATAAAGGTTGGATCGTCTAGCTGTGTGTTTTATGAGAGAGGATCTGTTTGTTATTACATCTGGTTGTGTGGACGTATGGAGGTTTTCTAGGACAATTCAAGCACTGTGTCGCAGGCTGCTGCGGGGTAAAAGTCTAATCGTTAATTACACACACTGTATATTTATGGCCTGAATTTGTTTGCTATTCCTGATGTGAAAGTCAAACAACCTGATTGATCTTACTATGTAGTCATGTTTTGAAGTTGGATGGACAATGGTCATTCTGTCATAAATAGAAGGAAGTCTATTTGGGATTTTCGCTGTGGTTAGACAGATAAATTTACACACTGAGCTGATTTAAATGCGCATGCTCATGCATTCAGATTTTGGCATTTGAAAAAATACAAAAAACTTTTAACAAAAAATACTATGGTATTAACATTTTTTAGGCATGTACCATCCTAATTCCATGGAATTAAGTACCTGCAGATCTCTTAACCCCTCATTTCCTTTGCCTGAGGGCTGTGTGATAATGTTTGTGTGTTTGCTTACACAAAACACCTCTTTTTGCTTTCATTCCAGTGTTTTCCTCTTTCACACGTCGCTGGCATAGTTTGTGCTGGTTAGCTGGATATTCTGGTCTGGGCAGGTCTAGCAGGCTGGTCCTCAATAATGTGTGGGTCAACTCAAATTGAGGTGTTGGTCAGGAAGCCTTTATCCTGGAAGGAAAATCAGGATCAGACTTGTTTTGCAATTTGTAGTTGTTGTTTTTTTTTACTTTAGGTCCTTAAAGGGTTAGTTCACACCAAAATGAAAAGTCATTAATTACTCACCCTCATGTCGTTCCAAACCCGTAAGACATTTGTTCATCTTTGGAACATAAATTAATATGTTATTTTATACACTACCATTCAAAAGTTTTAGAACAGTAAGATATTTAATGGTTTTTAAAGATGTTTCTTATGCACATCAAGGCTGCATTTATTAGATTAAAAAT
>JAUMHE010000075.1:12564661-12618803 GCA_032359235.1 Enteromius mattozi
CTTGATGAGCATAAGAAACATCTTTAAAAACCATTAAATATCTTACTGTTCTAAAACTTTTGAACGGTAGTGTATATTAATATACCTCTATAGAGAGCATCACAACTAGAATGTTCCAATCTCCAGAAACGTAGTAAAAACATTGGTAAAACAGGTTTTTTGGGGGGTGAACTAACCTTTTAGTGGGAGAGACTCGTAAATATGATGATGATCATCTTCTTTTGAGGGGACGACAGTCTTAAAATATAAATAAAAAGATAAATAAAATATAAAATACATTGATAGCGACAGTGTACCAATATGAATTATTTGCTTCTTACAAAGCGAATTAATAAAATTATCATTTGTATGAACTATTTCTTTCATTCTACCCCAGTTTGAAAGCCTTTGTCTTAGAGAATAGTAAGAGGAGGAGAGAGGTAAACCCAGAGGAGGAAGAGGAGTTGAGAGTCCAGTCACCTTTCTGTGTTTACTGTGCAACTGGAGGGGAGGGGCAAAGATCAGAGAGGAGTAAGGGAGCGGTTGGGGGCTGGTTTAAGGTCATATTTCACCAGCACTCTAGTTGTTTGAAATACTAAACTTCCAATCCCACAGTCAGTGTTATGTGGGTGCTCTCTCTGGACAACTGTCACCAAGAGATCAGGGGAACGCCTGCCTGGTTTGGCACTCTGCAAGACTGACTATTCAGCCTATGTGTGTTGAAGTCCCAGGTGAGTGACAAACACTCTCACGTAGTCAGAGTCAGGAGTCAGGAAGAGTATCCGGTGGTGGCTGTACTCAGCGGCGGGGAGATAACACAGTACATGGCGACAGAGGCACCTGGTCCGGTTACCAGCTAATGAAAAGGAAAAGGACATTCGATCTCATCCATCATCACGTATGAAACTTATGCTGGCTATGTCTTTCCAGGTGTGCTTAAGCCAGTGTCACATGGATGTTGTAAGATTATCACTGGTCATTATAATAGGAGTATTTACAGCAACTAAAACTGGATGTTGAACCTTCTTGAGTCTGATTTTCTTCAGTTGAAACTTTAAAGGTGTTCACCAAAAAACTCTTTTTGTCAAAGTGGTGTGGCTTTTAAACCGTGTCTCCTGGTGGACGTCAAGCCTCAGTCGGGGGAAGACCAGTGATTTTCCAGCCTGCTGCTTGAGTTAATTACTGCTTGTGGATTGCAGTACTCGTGTTGGGATTTCCAGGACTCACATCGGATGTTTTTTGTTTTTATCTAGTAGACCAAAAAACTGACAATTGTCATCCAGGTTGCAAGGACACGTGTGGATATTTCATTGATTGGGGAACAGACTTTATTTTCATTTCACTGGAGCCTCATGGATTTAAAAGACAATCGCTTTATGATCTTCAAGCGTAAACCGTGTGAACTTTTGATCCCAGACTTGTGAGGAACAGTTGCTTAACTCGTACTTTTAAGTGACCACGATCGTATCCCCTGCTTTTAAAGAGGGTATGATGAGGGACAAGCGTTCTGGGTCTTTTAGGGGGGACAGGAACAAGGCAGAAAAAGCCGCCCCGATCTCCCGCGCTCTCAGCTGGCTGAGCGTGTCCTCGCTGTCACAGCAGACACGTAAACTGTTCCGCAGCCAGACCAGCCTTCATACACACTCCCACACTCCACATGGAGTGGATGAAGATGATGATACCTGGGTGTATGAACCCCAGCACTATATAGGTGAGGGTACACAGTGTGTGTGTGTAATTTGTGGTCAGAGATCTGAAAGGCTCCTGTGGTTGCCTCTTTAATGTAATGGAAAATTAATGTAATAAGGTACACTTCAGTTCAAAGTTGTAGGGCTGGTAAGATTTTTTGAAATAGTTGTGAGAGAAGTTTTTTAAACTCCCCAATGCTACATTTATTTGATTAGAAATAATATTTTTTATTTAACTTAATTCTGTGATGAAAAGCTGAATTTTCTGCAGCCATTGCTCCAGTCTATTTGTCACATGATTTTAAGAAATCATTCTAATATGCTAATTTGGTGGTGAAGAAACATAACTTTTTGTTATCAATGTAGAAAACAGTTGTGCAGTGGGATACATGTTTTTAGAATTAGAACAAGAAAGTTTGAAAAGAAAAGAATTGTTTAATGATTAATCTATTTAAATTTTCTATTCAATTTTAAGAATGTAGTTTCAACATCAAAGTGACATCATAAAAATTGCATATATTGTAAAATATTTAGGGAAATTCTGCAACAAACATGTTAGAGCATGGACGTTTCGCTTTAAAATTTGCAAGAGGATTTTGCAATGAGATATTGGGAAATGTTTTTTATTTAATTAAAATATTTAATAAACATTTTTTTTAGATAGATTTGCACGTTATAGTCGTTATACTCTTATTTTTACTTCCTGTAAAACTTTAAAGGTTCATTCAAATGTTATCATACTATTGTATGTGGTTGTGGACAGCAAACTGGTGATCAAATTGCTCCATGACATATCTGGTTAACAGTTAATAGATTCCACCATTGTCTTTGGATTTATTGCTCTTGCAGGAAGTGAGAGAGTAAGTTGTTTACAAGGAGGGAGAACTTAGGTCACTGTCTTTTTTATTGCAGGTCTGTCTTTGTTTGAGCCATTAACACATCTTCCTTATTGACAGGTTAAGTGAGGTCTGTAGGGCTGAAGTAGAGAGGGTTGACCATAGGGCTTTGAGTTAGGAAATGGGAAGAGAGTGCTAGAAAAGCGGGTAAAGCAACTAAAGATGAGTCTGCGTAAATGGGTGATGTCACTGACTGGTGGCGATATGGGTGTGAGAGCCCATGCCAACTGTGTGTGTGCGAACACAAGAGCAAAGATACCCTCATTGTGCCTGCTGTAGTCAGTCCGTCAGACGCAGCTGAACATCTTAAAGCTCTTTCAATTACCAGACTGAATTACCTTATATTTTTACCTTTTAAATGAAAGTAAAATCTGCATAATTGAGGCAGAGTTGAGTTGAGGTAAGTGAACAGAATTACTTATTCAGGTGTATTTAGCTGAGAATTGCAAGTTGTTCTTAAGTACATTGTTAAAATAAGAATGTATGAAAGCATCTTTGTATCTATGAAATCTTTCAGGTTTGAAATTTTCTAGGGTGAGGCTGAAAGCGATTACCAAAAGCAGATCACATCAGTCAGTCTCATGCATATCTCTTTGTGTTGGTCTTAATGTCCAGTGGCACATAGTTTGCTTTGTTAATCAAATGACAAATCTGCCACTCCTGCATGAAAGCAGAAACTCCACCCTGGTATCTCTGTAAGCTTGTTGTTTATTGGTTGACCTGTTTGAGTGTGTGTGTGTGTGGGGTTTTGGAGTGGGGCTGTAACTCTATGCTGGTTCTAATGAAATATTCTATCAGGGTAGAGTAAAGTTACTGTAGGGGTGATCCCAGTGCTGGACCCTGCTGGTGGAGTAAGATTAGTCTTTCCTCAGCTGTCACTGCTGACTCTGTTGACTCCCACGCTCCATTTGGCATGGCTTTTGACAATCAGATGTTTTGTAGAACAGATTTGCCTATTCATTTCTGTTCCAGCATGAGTGCATTTCCAGCACAGTGATGCATTATCAGTGGCAAGGTGGGTTTACATTGCATGTGACCTGTGCAAATACCAGGCACGTGTTAATTTCATTTTAGTGCATTAGTACAGAGTTCTGAATTGTTTTGTGTAAAGTCATAAATCAGATTTTATCTATCAAATGACACTCCTTTTTTCAAGAATTGAGCAATTGGCACGATATGCCAAAAAATATGTTCTAAGGACATTTTGTTAACATTCCGATTACGTTATGGAAACGGTAGTCTAAATGTAGTCTTAAAATGACCAGTTAAAAAAAAAAACAACTAAATTTGTAAGAACATTAAAAATTAGGGGTGTGACGAGACACTTATCCCACAAGACGAGACGAGACACTGGGTTCATGAGCACTGCAAAATATTTTGCCACAAACTGACAGGCAAGTAATTAACAATAAATAATAAAAAACTTAAAACAGTATAAATAAATAAAAACAAATAACACAAATATTCCTTTAAAAGCAAGGTAAGGGATTTTTCAAAAAAGCTTCAGAAAACAGAGTCGGGCTGAAGACCTAAACAAACTTGCCTACAGCAAACACTTAAAGGCCAAAGTATACTTCGGCCATCTGCATTATGTCATTTTCGTCATCAGGAGGGCTCGCGGACAGCTGCGCAGACAATTTTTTGCATCATGCCACTATCACGCGGATATCGCCAAGTTCTCGCGAGACCAGTCGTGAAAGCCACGAGATCTCATCACACCTCTATTAAAAATGTTTTTTCATTTACCATTTTTATTATTATGGGAATGTTATTTTAGAATGTTCTCTAAACATTCTGAAACAAGCATAACATTTTAAATAAAAAATGTATGCCCAACTAACATATTGGCATTTAAAACATTTTAAATAGCATTTTTCCCAATGTATTTATATGCACGCAATTCTATGTCATATTCATTCTTGAAAGTAACTGCATAATTTAAATAAACAGCAAAACAAAAAGAATTGATGACTGTATCCAAAAAGATACTGTTTATAACCAGTAAATTATTATTTTTGTTTTTCTGTCCTTTTCTGTTTTCGTATATATCATAACTCATGCTTTATGTATTTCAGACACACATGCATGCCCAGTTTTTTTCCCTGAGGCATAGCAGGAAAAACACTCTTTTTCCAAAACAGGAAAGAATACAGGAAATTTCTCCAAAAGCACAGAAATTTCGAGTCTATGTTAAAATCCTGACATTAACAAGCATACAAGCTTCTAAATTTAAAAGATATATTTATTCTTTTGGCACCTACGCTGGTACATGCAAGCCTAATTAAACTACCCTAACTGCTGCTCCTGTGCTCTTTATTTAAATGCATCCTATAATTTTGGGCTGTCAGGCCCTTGTAGTAAACCCATAATTTTGGAGTGTGGGTTGCCTGGCGACAGGATGTTTTTGCTGGTTGCTATGGGAGTGAAGTGACTGATTGTGTGGCTGTCCTGATTCTTCCTGGGACAGGCCTTCCGGACAGAAATGTCTGTCGCAAAGACAGGCTTGGAACAGAATCTGTGCTTTTGATGCTTTTGTATTATTAATGAGTTGATATGGTTAAAATAGTTGAGGTCATGTGGGTTTGGTTCAATGCAGTAGAAACAAACTGAGCAAAGTACTTGTGTCTGTACTTTTAAATTTACTAGTTATTAATACAGAAACCAGCATCGTAAATCAGTGGTAACTCCATCTCTAAAAAAACTAACCTAATTCTAGCAAATTTTAAACATTTTATATATATTGAGATATTGAGTATTAATTCCTGACAGGATACTGTCAGTGCGATCACGTCTCACGTCATGATTGACAGCGGCGATGCGCGCACGTGACGGGAACGTGACAGCGCGGGTTAGCGGAGGGCCAGTAACGTTACCACGCAACCAGACAGAATTAGGTTTTTGACGAAGTTTCGGTAAGCTAAAATTTATTTTAATTCATTTCTGCTCATTTGGATTCAGCGAGTCCGTGAGGCTTTTGAACGAGTCATTAAAAGAACCGGCTCTCAAGAGTGATTTGTTGTAAACACGCAGTTTGCGAATACCGTTCAATAGAAAGACGCGTTTCTTGATATTATTTTGCTATACGTGTTATTTTTGATCTTGTCACGTTCGTTTGAGTGCAAACTCATTCACAACTCATTAATGCAATTATTATTTTCTGCTTTAGCGCTGACCAAGCGTTGACAAACGTCCAAGAAACGACACGAGAAAATGTTTCAAGTGTTTTTTGACCGCCATACACTTCACTATTAGTGTTAGTGTTGTTTATTGTTGCTCATACTTCTAAAATCTCACAGTAAGTTGCTATTTATTAATTATTAGTGTCCTTTATTTTCTTCTTTCCTGAGTATTTTCTAATGACACTATCACAAGTGTTAATGCTTGTCGCTTAAACACGGTGAATGTGTAACTTTTTTTTTCTCTCTCTGTTTTTTATGTGCTGTTTGTGACACACAGGTAAGTTAACATCAGTCTCAGTCTCATTTATAATGAATAATTGTTTTAAAAGTTTTTGGCACATTTTGAGCCACTAAGTGTCAGTATTAAAACATTTAGCTAACGTTAGTTATCTACATTATTGTAGGCTAGCTTGTTTCTCATTTTCTATATCAACAAATTGTGATTCAGTATATTTCACCTGACATTATTCAGTAGTGTTTGTACCTGTTTCATTGTTTAAGCTATTATTCTCAATATTATACATTGATTTGAATCTTTGATTTGGCCTAAGGTTACCGACATTATAATGTTGACCCAGTCTTTCACAATATCCTGTTGGGCTGCTGGCACAAACCAATACAAACTATTAATGGAGCATGTAATTGAGAGTAACTTGTTCCAAAATAGGACATGCATGCATTCACGAGATCATTAGTGACATGTGACATGGGCTCACACAGTTTCACAGAAACACACAAAAACATTTCTCATTCATGCATGTAGGACACTTTCGAGCTGTTTGCAGTGTTTTGGCTTTTAGTGAGCATTGATTTTTCCTCTTGCTAAAGTACTCTGTTGTTGTCACCTACCAAAAAGATGCAATTTATATCGCTGTCTGGGTTTTTCACAATTTAGCTCATTAGCAGCGTCTTTATACTAATAGTTCTTAACATTGGCGAGAAGCTCCAGCTTAATTTGTGAAATAAATTTAATCTTAAATACAACTAAATATATATATATATATATATATATATTTATTTATTTTTCCCAAACGATAGTCCTTTTTTTTAACAGGTCAGTTGTCTCTTTCCCAAATCATGTCAGCATTTTTTGTCTGTTCTTTGTTCAGGTCATTTGACTCTTCCATTGGAAATCAATGAACCCTTATAGGTTTTGGCCTTATTGTGGGCTCACCATTTCAGTGCTCACTAATTTGCTTTGAGTCCACCTGATGTCATTTCCCTTTTCCCCTGCTCTAATGATGATGATAGTGATCCAACCTGCACGTTATAGTGTTGGCTTCTGTAAATAACCTGAATCTAAGCTACATCCATCCATAAATGTTCATTTAAGCTGACTGTGGTACACACAGCTGGCATGTAAGCACATAGCTTAGAGCGGTCAAGGATCTCTGTAAAACCGCATGTATTTGGCACACAGTCACAAACAAACGGGACTTCTGTGAAGAGGGTTGATGCTGAAATGGCTAGCCGGGACAGCTGTTAAGCTGTTGCTGGGTTTGATAACATAGCCACGGTGTTTTGAGGGATTAAGTGATTGTGGTCTATCAGAGCACAGTTCAAAAAGGGGGTAAGCCTGGGCCCGTCTGTGTCCGGGAACTGCTGACTGTCCAAAAACATTCACAGATGCACTCACACCTATTGAAACTAAACTGTGCTGTGAAATGTTTGTATTTGCTTTTAACAGGACAAAAATTATTATTAGGCATGCAAAACTGCAAATCATGTACACATTGAGACACTACTGCATTTGGTGATGAAGGGGAAGGGGAAAAACAGGCAAGAGATGGTACTGAGACGTCGGGAAAGGGGGAGTGTCTGTGGTGAAAGAACAAGCGAGCTGGAGAGAGAGAGAGTGACAGAGAGGGGAGTGTCAGTGAGTTTGCGTATGTTCCCCATGAGCAGGCCTGTGTGTGTATTTGGATATGGGCTCGCTCACAGGAGTGGGATTGACATCTCCAGGAATCTCTAATGGACATAGAGCCAGAGACATGTCATGCCTGGAAGGTGGGCCATTTGTGTGTCAGTATGTATGCATGCTGTTTTTTGTTGAATGTGTCCACATGTCTGTCTGGTTTGAAAGAAAGAGTAACAGCATAAGGGAAAATGTTTGCTTAATATTAAAAGGGAGGGAGGGTCTTTGTGGTTGGAAAAATCCCTTTCCTCTATTTCTGTTTCCTTTGTTTGTCAGTTTCCTTTCCTCTTTCTGTAACTGTTTGTCTTTTTATCTTAATTTAACCTTTTGTTTTTTTCTTCATATATAATGCTGTATATTATAGAATTATTTTTTGTGGGAGTACATGAGTCTGTATGAATTGAATATGTTTCAGCTGAATATGTAAATGTATTAATTTAGTGTTTTATAAGCTTGTGTGCGAGTCAGCTGTTGAAGGCACAGTTGTTGCAGACATGTGTTGTGGCATGGTGCTGGCCCGTGTGCAGTGGACACCAGAAGTGTGTTAGTCCAGTTCTCTTGTTCCCTGGCATTCTCATTATTATGCTTTCTCACTCTGATCATTTTAGCATTCTAAAGTAAGATGTAAATGATTTTTCAGACCAGTACTAGATCACTTTTATGGAAAACTCCCTTTTGCATTATGATGGGTCGGCATCTTCAGTGTCAAATTTGCTGTCATTTAATACAAAATACATTCTGCTTTTCTGTGTACTTATACGACATTATTATTATAATTTTTTACATTTTGCCAAGTATTGATATATATATATATATACACACACATAGTTTTTTCTCTGGCATGCAACAATACATGGATTTCTGAACTCATCACATAGATGTTGTCCTACTTCTGCAGACTTTAAATGATCAGTGAGTTTTATGTTAAAGCAGATCAAGCAGTAAATCTGCTGCCTTGTTGGAAAAAGGCATAGGTTTGTTGATTGTGTAACTCTTGATTTGACCCAAGATGCTGCCTCCATGCCAATTTACTGGATTTTTATTTTTTGGAAGTTTGAAGAAGTAGTCTGATAAGATTGATTAAAGACATGTTTGTTTTTCAAGTTTACTGCACAGTAATGAAGGAACAGATTATTTTTTTTTTAAGATTTCAGCATTTACTCAAGCCAGATAAACCAGATGTAGTGCTCATACTCGTGTGTCTGTGAGAGAAATGTTTATATGGACTTGTATATGTGTGTGTTGAGTATTTGTTTGTCTTGTTTGTGTAACGGGGGTGAGCTCCAGTCATGTATGCGAGTTGCACATTGTTTAGATATAACTGAGGCACCGTGGGTATGCATGGGAGACCTACATAACCCCTAAGTACAGAGTTAACCTATATATAAATAAACCAGTGCTAAGACAGGTTAGACACTTATAGGGGACATGTAAAGCAAAACTTTTTAGACAAGGTCACATGCACTTGGGTGTTATATGTTAAAACAAGTTTCTGTCTTTTTGTTTCATTTCTCAGTTTTCAGTTAGACTACTCTAGTACTTACCAAATCAGGCGTTGGAGATTTTGAATTTGCGTTTTATTATTTAGTTCATATTTATAGTATCCATTTCTTTTTTTGATCTAATGTAAACTCCAATTTTTATTTTATTTAAATATTTTTCGAAAACAAATATTTGTAATATTTTCTTATATTTATTTATTGTTTTTTTAAATTAGTGTATATAATGTTTTATCTTTATTGATTAGATCTCCCCTTGTGAGAACAATTTACAAGATTGCAAAACATAAATCACACTGAGCAGCAATGTGTTTTTATTTTTTGCAGCCTTGTTAACCTTGATACTGTTTTAGTTATGACCCTCCATGACCTCCACAATCCTGTTATACTTCAGACACCTGTGCTAGTGGTATGTATGAGAGACTGTCACTCTCAGGTTGACATCTCCTACACTTTTGACCTCCATGAGGATTTCTCACGCTTACTATCTGCCACATTCCTCACTGGTTAGTTTACAGCAGGCTTAGTACTCACACGTAAAAGTGCTGTTACTTCAGACATTCACACATGACATTCAAATACTTCTGTAGTATCAAATGTTTTCTGAAGAACACTTCAGCATTGTGACTCTTCTGTATAAAGGAATGAGGATGTGCGTATGTTGGTTAAATTCACCTTGTGTTAAGCAGTATGGTTGACCTGGTTATTCCTGCCCAACCACCAAACAAAAAAAGTGTTTGAAAAGCTTTGTGAATTCACTTTATGGGACTATAATGCAGTTTATTATCCCATCCACAGCTAGAGGGCGCTGTTTGTCTCTTTGTAACCTGTTCTGCTCACTAAAGCTGTCATGAATGTCAAGTCTACACAATTTGCTGCCTCTGCAGGTTAGCATCACCCAGCACAATTCACTTTAATCAGATTGTATTTAGATTAGCACACGTGATTAATCAAAATATTTAACAGCTACTCAGTAGTACTATTGACTGTTAAGCAGTGAACGTTGATATATATACATGCAGTATGATTAGTATTTTTCTTGGCCAGAGTTTCTGCTGAGTCTCTGACTGGGAATGTAATTTGACTAAGGAAATGACTCAGATTCCTTTTCAAGGAAGTTTATGCCTCTGTTTTAAGAAAGATGTGGTTTAATGTGCAATTTAGACTAACTAAATCTGGTTAAGCAATTCAGTTCAGTGCTAGCTCTGTGTTTGACATTTACCCTAAAGCCAACAGACATCAACCTGTTTGTGTTGGCAGAGGTACTTGAGGTTTAATTACCTGTAACGTGGGCATCTGTGTGACTGTGTGTGTCTGTCTGATAATCCGGGTTAAGAGATTACCTCAAGAGGAGCCAAACACACTGACCAAGACACCAGTGGGACAAATAGAGTTAGTTCTAATTTCTGTCAAGAGAGGTGGAGAGATCAGTAATAACTTCATACAACGATTGCGTTCTCTCACAAAACTTGAAATTAGATCCTAAAAAACTGTTTGAACTCATGAAGATGTGTTAACATCTTGTGAGATGATTTCTAGTATATGAAAGAATTTTTATCTCCAACGGCATTGCTTGAAACATCAGTTCTTCAACACCTGAAAATTTCTAAACTGTGAGTTCCTGCAGAGTAGTAGAGAGCTTGCTTGCTTTATTTATTTATTTATTGCTTGCCTGTTTTGGTTAATATTTATAGTTTTATTATTGTTTTATTATTTAATGGTTATTTTATGTTCTGCTGTATATTATTCTAATATTTTTATTACATAACACAAACTTGGGATGGAAAATACATAATCATTTATTAGGCTTAGTTCATGTTAATTGCAATACTAATACAATATTAAAACTTAAAGTTGTATGCGTTCATATTATTTAATGAATCTGTAAGCAAATGTGAACTAACAATAAATAGTTGTATTTTTATTAATTAGCGTTTACAAAGAGTAATGAATACTGTAAAAAATGGATTGACAAATATTGGTCATTGTTAGTCAATGTTAGTTAGTGCATTAACTTACAATTAATGGGACCTTATTATAAAACCATAATATTTACTAACCAGTACTCCATATATGAGAAATATTTGCAATTTAGCAAAAAAGACAAAAACAAAAAAAAATCTTTTATTTAATTTTTATTTTTCAACAACTTGAACTTTTAACAATTCCTGAGTTTTTTAATTTTTTTTTATTTTGAGACCGTGTGTAATCTGACACTCTGCGAATTGTGGCTTTGTTTGCGCAAATCAATTCAGCTTCATTCAAGCAGACCAAAAGAAAAGAGTGTGGCGAGGAGGAGTGGGGTTTGTTTTCTGGAGATCCACCGAGAGTCCCTTGTGTGCTGCAAAGAACAAGCCCTGCCCACTGCCCCAACCCACTACCCCCCAAGGATTGAGGACAGGAGAGCAGGGGACAGACCTGAGTTTGGCCGATGAAGGGGTTGTGTGAGAGGGAGGGGGGTCAAATCAAGGACCGCCCCCAGGACAGCTCCAGGCCTGAGGATCCTTGAGCATGCTGACATATGCTCAGCACCTCTCCATAGTGAATGTAGCTGACTGCTGCTACCAAGTGCGGGATGCCAACCTTTGCACCTGCAAGATGGGCAACAATCCACCCTCACAGCTCCAGTCTTCGGCCCAGGAACCGGCCCAAGCCCCCAGCACCAGGAGTGAGTGTGGTGTCAAGCGCAGACTGCTGGCCTCCAAGGTCCATCAGAGACCAGAATCACTGTGGACCCCTAAACCAATGCTAAGAGTGGAGGGAAAAGGATCAAAAGGAGACACACTTACACGCTCTCAGTCTTGTTGCAAGAGGAACTCATTATTATGCTTTCCCAGTGAGTATACAGAAGTGTTTAAATGGTTTTGAATGTAGTAAGAGCTTGGCTGGTGTCATTTGGATGAATTTAGTAGCTAGTTAAATTTGATTTCAGTGGAAAAGTCTAATGACAACTTAAGCACAGCACTAGATATGTGTTGTAATGGTTATTTAAAAGAATAGTTCACTCAAAACTGAGAATTCTGTCATCATTTGCTCACCCTTATGTCATTCCAAACCTGCAACACATTCTTTCTTCTGTAGAACATAAAAGAATATAATGTCAGAAATTTATCTGGGTTTTTTTTTTGACATTCATGGAAGTCAATGATAAGCAAACTCCTTAGTTGCCAACATTTTACTATTCTGCTGAATAAGATAAGTCAAACATGTTTGTATCAACATGAAGGTGAGTAAATGATGACTGAATTTTCATTTTTGCATGAATTATCTCTAAGTACAAACTGTTTTCTGAACTTTTCCACGCCATTTACGGTTTATGTTGATTTCAGTGGCTAAGCTAAGTCTCAGAGCACGCCGTGTCTGCTGTCATTGTCTTTGGTGTGACTGCTTTTGTCTAAAGCGTTCAAACCAATCAGCACACGGATTGTTCTGCAAAGACTTTGTGCCCTTTGACCTTTAGAGACGTGACTGAACCTTTTTGGCTTGACCCCTTGGGGCCTCTTCCCTTCCTGTCCTTAATAAGGTTAGCTTCATTCACTCAGTATCGCACAGAAGGCCATTTATTGATCTTTCATAGCATCACACATATGGACCGTTGGCCTTTCATGATTACCGATAAATGCGATCAATGGGCGACTCTAAAGGTTACGGTATGGAGTGTGCAGGAAAAGTCAAGTGCAAAAGGTGAGAGGCTGATGGATGGGGATGCATTTATGGCGTAATGATAAACATAGGCCATTTCAAACCGTGCCTTTAATCATGTGCAGTGTTTAGTTGTCTAGATAGGCCCTTTTAGCACATGTTAGCATGTATTGATTGTCTATTTGAGTCATATCAGATGCTCAGATACAGTAGAATGATAAGAAACAGAGGAGATGTGACCCAGCTGCCCATGGGAACCCAAAACAATAGGAAACAGCTGACTGATCTTTCCTGATTCTGATGGAGGAGACAGAACTGACCCAGATACAGCGTCCCCATCACCTCACTGAGCCAATTATTATCTGATGAAACCAGTGGAGAGGAGAAAACGGACCAGAGAGGTGTAGAGGGAAACAATGAATGTGTGTGAATGAGGTTGAGATTGAAGAGTGAGAAGATGGCATGATATAAAAAAAGAGGATGATATGTTTTATAATGCAGGTGATAAGAAAGACAAAAAGGTTTTAGGAGGTGTTGTATAATTGATATATGCTTAAGAGATAAATAGAGATGGTAGTGACTATAGAGAAAGAAAACCTTAAACCATGTGTATTAACCTAAACTTCAGGACATTGCTTTTTTTTCTAAGATAATGCAAAAAAAAAAGTAGAAAAAGGTCTTTTCTTGCATATTGTGATATTTATCTT
Organism: Enteromius mattozi; assembly: GCA_032359235.1. Taxonomy (NCBI): domain Eukaryota; kingdom Metazoa; phylum Chordata; class Actinopteri; order Cypriniformes; family Cyprinidae; genus Enteromius; species Enteromius mattozi. Next base: position 12,578,167 of record JAUMHE010000075.1, read on the forward strand.
AGTGTAACAGATTATTGAAAAGAAGACTACGGCGCCACTTGGTTCTGTGCATTGTTGATTGAATTTTGAGATGTGTCTATTACACTCAGAAGTGTAGACAGTTGAATGTGAACTTGCAAAATGTTTTCAAAAAACCACCTACATAGAATAGTTTGCATAGCAATGCCCTAGCAACATTGCAGCAACTTTTGCACAGACAGTAATGACTGTTTTTTTTTCTCTAACACTGTTTAGAATATGTAAAAATCTTGTTAATATATTTCATTTAGTAAATCATTTAAAAAAATAAATACATATAACTTTAATCAAAAATGTTGAATAATAAATGTATTATAATACACATTTTGCAGCAAAATAAACATTTTTGTTCCATTTCACATCATTTCTAACAATACCCCTTAACCAGGGTAAAATTGCTGTACCACATGGGCTGTTGTGGCTTAATGGTTTTTTCCTCATTGGCAGGGTGCTCAGTGTCTGTTGAGTTTAGCTTAAAGTTGATCCGTGCTGCTCTAGTGTCAACACAGAGCTGATGGTCTCTGCCCTCTCATGCTGGTCTGAGCTAATGTGTTGTGACAGCTCAAGATGCTCCATAGATCAGCTCTGCTTTGTGTTCAGCACAGTACTGTCATGCCCTGCTGAAGTATATAGTTTGAGTGTGAACTCACAGTCTCTCTTTCCCCTCGTGCTTTTTTCCCAATTATTTTTTTGTCCTTTCTTTCCTTCACTATGTGTTGTATTGTTCGTTGACACTTGTCATGGATGAAGCAGTGTTATAGTTTTAGGCACTGAGCAGGTGTTTCACAGATCTCTATTAAGCTGAGCTCAAGCATTGTGGCCAGTGTTTGGTCAATTCTTCTGTATATCCTCTCAGGGGACTGACAGAAACTGACAGGAGCAGACACTGAATAATGAGATGTGTTTAACGAAATTCATTTCTTAAGGGAGTTGGAAATTGGAGCCAAAATGCATTGTTGGCTGAGCCGATGAGAAAATCATAGAAAATTGATACTCTGGAGAATCTGAGAGAAAAAAACGAGAGCACAATACTGTCAGTAAATTGTTAACAGAGGAAGCTAGATGGATAATCTAAACCACAGATTCAACAATATAGTCATCTTCTAGGTCCTAGAAGATGGTTATGATGAGGAAGGAGTACCTGGTTTAATCCAGAGTTAAGCATTGACTAAGGTTCCAATTGAAGAGCATGTATTTCCATCATTATCATGCTTAGCCTGACCCCAGCAGCCATCCCAGGGATGATTGACTGCCCTGATGACCATCAGACCCCTGCTTAAGTAGGCCGAAGTTATTTTGGTCCATTACTATTGTTTGCATGCTCCTTGTATCCTTAATCTCAGTAAGGGATTGTGGGTAGCCTGAGCCCCTTGCTGTGAATTGTGAATACAAAAGGCTTCGTCTTTACCCGGCCTAACTAACTCTTACAGTTCAGTCCTGCAGCATGACAAAGGCACTTTGTTAATCGTGAATCCCCTCAAGCATGCACACATAACCCCTGCTGATGGCAGGACGGTGACAAAAGAAACCTCACTGCTTATGTTACCATTCCTTAAAGACAGGTGGATTCTCTTACTCCTTTCCTCTTTCCATCTCCCTCTCTTTCTGTCTTATTCCCTTTCTCTATTCCTCCCACCCCCACCCCCTTCGTCATATGTTCACCTCCTTCATCAAGAATTGGGGGTGGAGCTGCTCAACTGTAAAGAAGTGTCACTTTGTGTGGGGTCAGTGTCCTGTGTTTTCCGTCATTGTGGAAGGCTGCTACTTTGGTTCTTAGATTTATTTATTTTTCTATTATTATTTTTAGTGCTACTTACGTATATGTAGGGTTATAGCAATAACTCCAAGTATTGATGTTTGGCACACTCTGTTGTTTTAGACCGTGAATGATTATATTAATTATATTTCTCGAGTTGAGGGATAATTTTCCTACTTTGTTTCAATGTATTGAACAATAAAACTATATATTGTCATATCAGTATTGGTTCATTAAGTAAAACGCTCTGATAAAATGTAGCCAAAAGATTGTGGAACCTCACATTATTAGTACTAGATTGTTAAAAACAAATAAAATATGCTAAAATATATATTAGTTATATTTTTGAATATATTTTTTCTGAACTTTCCAGCATTCATTAAAAAGAAATTAATGCATGTATAGTTTCTTACTTTATAGCAAATAAAAAACAAACAAACATTGTTTTCCTTTTCAAATTGAGTCATATTTGTTAGCGGTTTTACAAAATGTAGATTGAAATGTAATGTTGAGCAATGTATCGGTTATCAGCTTTGATATATACTGTATTATTTTATATCAGGATGACCTATGAACCTAATTCATTTCTAAAGACTCCAATTAATTTACATTCATTTACATAGAGTAACAGACTTTTGACCAACATCCAAAAAACGGAACTACCCACAAACACCCTAGACATCCATACAGCTGTGGTTGCTTCAGTATGTCCATTGTGGCAAAAACTTGAATCAAAATATTTAGTGGTCTATTCTTCACACTCTCCAGGCACAAGCACAGCTTCTGTAATGGCCCTAATTAACTTTAAAGAGCATCTTCATGTGGGTCTTTATATTGTGTGTTGGCTGAAGTTGGCAAGAGGTCACTACATATGAATGTAATGGGGTGTGTGTGTGTGTTTGTGTGTGAGATTCCTGCTCTACATAAACTACTGTCACACTAGTGCCTCTCCATCATGAGGAGACTGGGTCTAATTGACTCTTTCGTGTTTGTTTCCTTTAGTTTAGGCACTAATTGGGTCTTCTCTTCCATCATGGCAGCCATAATTAAGTTTTGGTTGGTGGATTAATCTCTTTAGGGGATTGAGGGTTAAGACTATTTTTATTTAGCGCCGGACATCAGGTGTTTGCAGAGTAGAAAGGGAGATAAATGATTGATTTGTAGTTGAAGTGATGTGGTTTCCAAGCTTGGAAAAATCAGGGAAATTAATGAAATATTTCAAAGCGATTGGAAATTCATCAGTCAGAAGGTGTGTGGGCCCCAGATAAGCTAGTACTGTGTTATCTTGCATTAATTGACCAGGTTTTACCGTATGTCTTTTAAACCTAAATGTTGTCAAAATCACTTTGTTGTCATTAAGTTTGTAAAACTGATTTGTGATTGTATTGGATGTGAATGTTATACTTTGTGTGGAGATGCATTGCAGTTGTATAATTTCTAATTATTGCAAGTGAAAAACATTATTTTCTATAAATAAATAAAAAAAACAGGCACCTAAATTTATTTTTATTTATTTCATTGTTTTTGTTTTTTTGGTGGGTCCTAATCAGTGTTATGGATTTCTCCACAGATACAAACAATGAACCCCACACTGTTGTATCTATCTCTACTTGTATCTTATTTCAGGTTCGTTACGGTCGTCTCACAGCATACTACAGTTGATTTCCTCTGTGAGCTGGGTGTCAGGTAATTGGGTTACAGGTCATCTCTAAGCAGAGGCTCAGATTCAGAGCGTGAAGTCTGACAGGCGTCACATGCATTGATCGGTTCCTCAAAGCCATATGTCTTTAAAGAATTGTGCTAAATAACATTAGTCCAAAGGTCAGGGGGGTTAAAAAGCAGGGACAGGCTAGTTTCACCCAACATTAGGGATCATTTAAGTGAATTATTTTAAATCACTTTCACTGTGAATGCCAGACCAGCCATCATGGCCATGCCTCTACTCTTTAGCATTGAATTGACAGTGTATCTGATTCACTTTTCCATTCTTCACTTTTCACTTTCCATTCAGCTCCCGGTTAGGTTGTATTACAGTAAACAGTTTCCAGTTTATATGTCGTGTTGAAGACACAAACACACACCTTAGTAACAGGATTTGAATGTAGCAGATGTTTGTGATCTTGATGTGGACAGGTAAAACAACAGCTGCTGATTTAGCTTGATCTTTAATTAAGTCTCACTAACTCTGATAAATAGGTCTGCCAACTGTCCAGTGTTTTATTTGTCTGGCCACATGTTCACACTGCGCACAAATCCAATTTAGTTCTTCAGTGTGATCTTTAGGACTGATTGTTTGCACGGTCGTATTGTATGTGATGTTCAGTGTGTCTAGTATTTGATATACAAGCTGTCATCTGTGACAAATATAAATGTCACTTACAAATCTTGATCTATAAAATGAATGTTTTCTCAGAGCGTGACCTTGCTTTGATTGTTTTAACACTGGAAAATTTTGAATGAAATAGAGTATTTTTATACGGCGAGATTATTAAATGTGAGCTTGTTTTACAGGCCCCTCTAGCATCATTTGACTCAGTCAGAACTGAGTTCCTGAGAGACTCGTGGGCTTGTAACGATGAAGGCTAAAGAAGAGAGATCTCCATTATATTGCTGACCAGAGTCAGACTCCTCAGAGACTTGTTATGATATAAAAGATGAATGGAGAGAATGTAGATAGAAGGATTTAGTCAGTGAGAGTGTCAAAGATGTGGACAGAAGATGGGATGCTACAGGTATTTAATGTTGTTAAGGTCCTATTTAATGTTGCACTCTTAATGCTGCTTGGTCAGTACAGATTCACAAACCATGGAAACTGATTATAGATTGAGCCATCTAGAGTAGTGGTTTTTAATCTTCTTCCTCAGGACCCACTGCTCTGCACATTTTGCATGTCTCCCTTATCTGACACACTCATTTAAGTTCATGGAGCTCTTTCCAAATGAGCTGATGATCTGAATCAGGTGTGTAAATTAGGGAGACATGCAAAATGTGCAGAGCTGTAGGTCCCCAGGAACAAGGTTGAAAGGAGACTGAACATCCAGTTTGACAATCAGTTGTTCAAACCTGTTGTAACCGCTAGATGGCGCTGATCATGCAGCATGTCACAGCCATAAATAAGACGGGTCCTCCTGATACATCTTCCATTGGAAACACTTTTTGCAACATACTTTGAATTTAAACAATATTATTATATTATATTTTGAATTAGCTTTTAAAATGTTTTATTTTTATTTTCTCTTCTACATCTCTTTATACACTCTTCTCTCTTGTGCATTAATGAGGAAAAAAATGAACTTAAATGATTTTAGCAAATGGCTGCAATATAACAAAGAGTGAAAAATTTAAGGGGGTCTGAATACTTTCCGTACCCACTGTATATATATCAGTTTTGGTTTCAGTAATTTTACTACTTTAAATTAAACCTATTTTACTCATTTGCAAAGGCAAGTTTTTTATGTTTAAGATTTTGCATCTAATAGGCTATGTTCATTTTATTTCAGCTTTATTTTAAATAGTGAAACGTTTTACTATCAATAACAACACTGTCTTTATTGTATTATATATTGTATACTGCTGGCTCATGTTACCGTTGGCTGCTTTTGAATTACTGTTTTCACAAACCTTTTGACTGTTGATTATAGTATGATCTGTAGGGATGCAGATGTGTTTACTACAAATACTTTCACTGACATACTTATTCTGCCATGTTGGCTTTGTCTTTGACCCGTATGTTCTTTGACCTATGATATACTAAAAGCAACACAATCGTAAATGCCTGAGCCTAGATTCTCCTTTTCCAACACTGACCTCAAAAGGAATTTCATAGTGCTTATAGTTTTTAAGTTAATTGAAAATTCGATCAACCTGCAGTCCTACACACTAACAAGTCATTCAAGATTTAAGATCTTTATTGTCATGTGTACTGGACACTATGAAATTCTTATTTTAGAAAAATTGGGTAGAAGAGGAACGTACAATAATTTAGAAAGACAATAAATGTTAAGAATATACAATGAAGTACAAGACAAAAAAAACTATTGAATATGTGTATTCTACAAGTCTGCTATTTGAATACTGTGTTTTAAAGAAGCAGACACAGGGAATTTCTTTTGTCATTAAAGTGAAATATGTAGGCCCTGTCAGAGTTAATCCCAGAGGCATTTTAAACTTCAATATTTGATCAATGAATTACCCAGACTCCTTTGGGAGTCCTCGAGGGAAGAGGTATGTTATCAAAGTGGTCTTAGGATCTATATGAAATGAACCCTTTTTTTTTTCATCTGTGGTGCTTCATCATATTGATAGGACACAGGAGAAGAGGAGGGGGAGATTTGAGTGATTTCAAAACCCCACTTCCGTATTTCCCTGCATAATTCAGAGAGAGTGGACAGGTTTGTGGGATAGGGTTACAGGATATACAAACCCCCTTCACACAACCCCTAACCTTTGAGCATGCACTTGTGGCTCTATTTGCCACTTAAGAAAATGAGTCTTTCCAATTCCAGTTGTCCTCAAAAATGCTCATTTGAATATTGCCTCTGCTTGAAGAGAGTTAAATGATAGCCCTATTGGTAAATTAGTCTTCAGGATAATTATGGGTAATTCAGCACTATGCGTTTTAATGTGGGATGAAGGTCTGCAGCACTATCAAAGCAGTTGTCACGCGTGTCTTCCTCATTAAAAGCCTGTTCTGTATCCCCGTTCTCTCATGTTAATGACAACAGGGATATATTGATGTCCCGTTGGTACATCCTGGCATTGTCACATCCTGTTTCCACAGCAACAGTGACTCCATCTTGTCCCTGAGGCTGTAGACTCCATGGAAATCTGACTAAAATGATGTTGCAAATCTCTCACATGGTTGCGTTTAACTAATTGGCTGTTATATTCCCCAGTTTTTCCCATGCAGCTTGTTCATTTTTGCAAAGTTAAATCAGTTTGAAGTGTCCCGTAAGAGTTCTGTTGCACGTGACAGATCTCTTCTGTGCTTCATCAAACTCCTGGGTTTGTCCAGAATCTGAAGTTTGAACTCTAGATGCAGGCTGTAACTTAATCATGCACCATTTCTCTCCAAACATTCAGTGTATAGTGGCAAATATGGGTCAGTTTGCTCCAGCACATTGAAATCAGACATATTTACTCCCCTTCCCCAGAGATCTACCCCCACCATTATTACAAGCTCCATGGGAAATCTAGCCGCATGCTGTTTATTGTCTCCTAATCAGGCCCTAGACTTCCTGCAGCTCATAGATTGCTTTTGACGCTCTTCGATTTGGTCTCACCCTTTTTGGGGTCACTTTTGATTGGCCGAGCAACACTTGCTAGTTTGGATGAACTGTGGCCCTGGTGAAGCAAAGTGGGTTAAATGTAATCTCTTTTACATTACAGTAATGCAGACTAGACACTCACTAACTGCTGCTGATCCATTAATATGATGCAGCTAATTACTGACAGAATTGAATATTGAAGGTGCTGTTATGTTTTTTAATATACACTTTCATACAAAAAATGTGGGGTCGTCCATTCAAAACTTTTGAATGCTAGTATATCATATTTGACAAATTATGTTTTGTTTTCTAGATTGTTTGTATCAATGCGAATAGCTCTGAATGTTTTCTAGCAATGAAATGTGTCAAATAATTAGTACATTAGTAATATATCATGATGCACTGAAATGAAAAATTCTGGGGACACTTGGCCAAAAACCGAAACCAAAAACGCTTTTAATCATTATTATTATTACATTAAGTAATATAAAATCATTTTGTTAGACTTTTTAATTAAACTGAATCATTTTAATGATACTGAATTAAAAACAACAACAATAAAGTAACCACACTTTTATTGAAAGTAAAACAATAAAAGTGGACAGCAAATATATTAATATTAAATGTTAATATATTATTTTCATTCAGTCTTATGCAACTGAATCAGGGCGAGTTCTGCACACCATTTTTGGCCAGAAACTGAAAATGCCATTTTCAGCTGTATATGTACACTGTGATTATTGACATTATCCTACTGTAAAAAATAAAATCACAATAAGCCAGACATCTTTCCAAACACACTTTTATCTTAAAGAATAGTCTTGATGTTTTACGTGTTATTGAATTTGTCAGATACATTAATGCAAATGTCACATGTGCATTTGATGGATGTTTTTTGTCTCAACTATTAATATAAATGGGACGAGACAGAACACACAGCTTGTCCACTGTGATGAATTCAATGAGCTGCATTAAAGGTTGATCATGTGAGGAGACAAGCACACAGTCTTTGAGACAATGTATTGACATACTATCCCCATGACCTTTTACAACCAGCATGTGCACGTTTTGCGTTTAATGCACAAAGGGTTTGAGACAAAGTCTGCTGTCCAATTACTACTCTAACTAATGTCTGGACAATACCACCTCAGTGTCCCAACAAACGACTGTAACGACTCGAACTCCTCAGAGAGAAGCTTTCTGAAAAGACTTCATGTGCGAGGGGGACACATTAACAGCTACCCACTTGGCGTCCTGTAGAAAAAAACTTGCTGACCATTGCACGCCTGTTTGTGTTCAGAAAACAGACTGTCGGTGCTCTTATTTATAGCCAGCCAGGGTGGTTGTTCTCCTTTAAACAAGAAAGCAGAAAAACTAATATGACACTGACTTCTTTTTCATTTATTTACTTTTTTTGATCATTTTAGAGATTGGGTAAGAGAGAACTTTAAGAGTGACACTTGTGTAGCTGCATTTTCTTCAACTATTGATCTGAATCAATTTTCAGCTATTTGTAGATCATAAAGAAGCTGACTCATTAATGCTTTCACTCCAGTCAGATCTTTCCTCTGTGAATGATGTTTTATTGCATCTCTTTCATGCCCAGCTTTTCTGTGTTCTCACCAAGGTGTGGCTTTCTGAATGACTTTACTTCAAAGGGAATTATTTTTTTCTGGTCTTCCTCTCTTTATTGTCAAAACTGTATTCATCTGGTCAGATCTGATGGTGTTTGTAGTCTCTTCAAGGTTCTCCTCCCTCAGCGATTTTGTGTTGTATTCATTCTAGCTTTAACCATTAGACCTTCACGTTGACGATACAATAGCTTGGAATGCCTTGACTGAGGGGCCCAACCCTATTATTTGACACAATGCATGACCTTTTATACACACACACATACACTGATGCAGACACGCTACGGCCAGACATAGCTTGAGACTTTCCTTTCAGGGCAAGCACAATATGACACAACACAGGCCTCTCTAAACCTACTGACTTGAGGAATCTTCACACAGGATCGGTGGAGTGCCAAGCGCTCGAGTGGTCAGTCTAGATGCTTTCTGTCCTCCTAGCAGCCCATTTCTCTCTTAACAAGCCTTATCTGCAAACCAAACTAAATGCTAATAAGCCCAGGCTTGATTTCAAACACTTTCCAAGCCTGCAAGCCTTTATTGCCTTTCTTTCAAGACCAAGTAGGCGATGTTTGTTTTTATGCAGATTTCTCTTGTCTCGTGTGTGGCAGTAGACGGTTGATAAGTGTTTTACAGCTACTGGCTCTCATAGTGAAGGATTGAGTGATTTGTTATGGGTAAATACAAAGTGTTTGGGGTTTGAAGCAGAGGTAGAATTTCACAGTGTGTGTGTGTGTTTTTAACTAACAAAAGATTGCTCCTTATTCATGTTGATAGCCTCATCAGCTCCACATCAAGCTTCTGCTTTTTTTGGTACATTTATAGTTATCTTCTCTAATTTCAACTTGATTATCTATAAGTCTATATAGAGTGATTATTTTACACAATATTTTTAATGTATAGTATAATATACAATCAAATACAATTAAAATAGAGAAGTGCCAGGTGTTATCATTTCTGTAGTAATGTTTTTTTACTAGATTTTTAAATGACATCTGTGATTTAAATTTAGTATAGTAGTATACCTTTTGTAGTAAACAGTATATAAAACTATATACAGCATAACGTTTAAAAAAATAATAATGACTTAGAAAATGCATGAATGAATAGAGGATAGATAATAAGAGACTATATTAAGAGTGGATATTTTGATCAGTTAGTGATCTGTTCATGTGCAGTTCAGGTTGTGTTTCTCTAGCTCTTTCTCTTGCTTGCTTTCCATAGAGACCCAGTGATTGCTGATGATGCAGGTCAGTCATTAAAATTCTATAGACAAAAATGAGAAAGAAAGACGGAAATGTATGTGTGTGACTGTCTAAAGGAGTCTCTTGAGAGTTATTTGGTTGCTTGTCCGGGGTGTGTGGGAAAGCAACCTTGTGCCCTGTGTCATTAAGACTGACCTTGAAGAACTAACTAACCTGCAATTATATGTGGATTTTGAGCATGTGCTTTTGTGCTTAATCTCTAACTTCTCTAAAATCCTGATTTTACAGTGTACTTCATTAATCCTGTTTACTTCCCTTTGAAATAAAAGGATTTATTGGCATGCAATGACACTTGATTTGTTGATCAAATGAGGCTACAAAAACTGAACACCCAAACTTTCTCTCTTCACTCCAGTGCTGATTAAAAATGCAGAATATTTGTGTTAGTGGTAACAGAGACAGCTGTGTTTGTGTTTAGTGTGTGAGAGCTGACCTCGGTACACTGAACAAACACTCTGAACAGGTTCACTGCTGGCTGGAGATCTGCTTGTACCTGCCACACACTCTGTGTTTCTCTTTTTCTAGGATAAATCAGACGAATGCTTTTAAGATCAGACCAACAAACCCACAGAGAGGGTATGGGGGGAAAAAAGAAGAAAGAATCAATAGGGATTACTTTAATAAGCATCAAAAGCAATGGCAGGAGAGGGAATGAGAAATGGGGAGGACTGATGTTTAGGAGAGAGCAGAGCATTAGAGCGAAGAAAAAGGTCATGAGTTTTTAAAAAAAAAAAAAGTTGTCTTTTAAATTGGGGGGAAAAAAATAAATAAAAAAATGTATACGAATATCAGCAATAAAGTTGCATTTTTGATAAGTGACCTAAAAAGTTGGTTTATATCAAGGTTGAAATAAGAAAAAAAATTATTTGTTGAACTGTGAAATGAATGTAATAAATTTGCATATTTTATTAGTGACCTAAAATAGTCTTAAATCCTACATTTTTCATATTTATTTTATTATGTTGTTTTTGTTTTTAATTTTTTCAAACTCTAAAAAATGGTTTATCTTCTGGTTTAAATAAGAAAATTTGTATACACACACGCACATATACATATATATATATATATATATGTGTGTGTGTGTGTTTTAAGAATTTTAATTGGACAATAATATGAATGTGGTAAATGTTTGGTGACTTAAAATAGTGAAGCTTCTGTTTTATAACATTACATTTGTTTTTATTTACATTTTTTTTAATAGTACAACCTTTTCAGTTTATATACAGGTTTAATAAAAACAAAATAAAAGGTTTAAAATCGTAATGTTTTTATATCATTACTTTTGTTTTTATTTTATTTTATTATTATTATTATTATTATTATTATACAATATTGCAGCTTTCAGTTTGTATCCAGTGTTTTATTTAAAAAAAAAAAACTAATGAAACCCACATGTTAGATGGCTAGATAGATAGGCTATCCTGAGTTGGAGTTCTCCTGTAAAGATACATTTTCAGAATAGCAGGAAATGGTTTGAGAAAGCATACGTGTGCGTGTGAAGGGGGAGGGATATGACAACAGCTCCATTACACATACACACACACAACACGGGTGAGTGTGATCTGTCGGATGCAGAGAGCCCAGACCAAGTGTGAAAAGCGACGAGGTTCAAGCTCTCTGATTGGATGTTCATAAGCTTCACACTGGAATCTCATGAATAGATTTCTGACACTAATGAACAAACATGTGAATTGCTTTTACCAAGTTTGTTTCCCTCATTCTTGATCAAAATTTGTCATGTCTGTTAAAGTGACTAGCCATGAGATATGTGTATATTATACTGAACACACACACAAAAAGACAGTTGTCTGAAGTGACTGTAATCCTGCAGTGACAGACAGAGATGTTGAGCCATCTGTGGAGTGAGAACAGAACAATAGCGTGTTAATTGCTGCAGCCCACATGAGCTGCATAATCCTGATACTGTACACGTGCCAGACAGCGTGGAAAAGGCGAGTCTGGAATACACACACAAACACGTGCAGAGAGAAAAGGCCCGAGATATAGAGGAAAAAGGCCAGATATGGGCTGTACGCTGAGAAAAGCCTCACTGTTTGAACTTGGCAGTGAGTAAAAGAGAGCAGCAAATGCTTGTTTCCTCTTTCAGATTCACTTGATACACATAAAACCATTTTAACAACCAAATATAAGCAAGTAAAAATCAAGAATGGCCTAGAAGGGTGAGTGTGGCTTGCTGAGGGGGTCATTGGGATATTTTAAGGGGGAGGGGTGTTCAATGCATTACCTCCTCTAGTTCAGTAATCATTTGCAACCCCATTCAGGTCCAAATTCACCCACCCGTCATCCCCCCTTCCATTCAGATCCCTCTGCACCCCTCCTATAATGAAAAGAAACAGGGTCATGGTGTGTGTGTGTAGACAATGGGGCAGATTGTGTGTGTGTGATCTATATTCCAGTGGTCTAGATTCAGTGACTGTGTGCTAACACGGCAAGCCGGCTTATCAGTGGGAGACCTGCTCCTTCTGTCCTCCAGCAAAGACTGAGACGGATACGCACATATGTGAATGTCAAAGTGTGAACACACATGCACGGTTACAACAGATGAAGCAAAACATCATGGTCCGGATTGAGAGTTTTATCGCTCCAGTTGTTTTATCGTACCCCAGGACACTTACCTTTTAGACTTCAGTTGTGTCAGTTGTTTCTAATGAAATGTGTGAAATTAAAATAGACATTGACTATTGTTGACAGTCCCAACACTGAGGGAGGGACACCCCAAAATCTTCAGCTTAATTGTTGGTCATTATGATATTTTTCAATGGTTTATTCTTATCCTTGTCCTCTCAGTTCTAAATACTTGATTACATTATTGATTTTTTTTTTTTAAAGATTAATACTTTTATTTAGCATAGATGCGTTTAATTGATCATTTTTAAAATGCATTTAGTTAATCAAAAGTGAAAAGACTTTAACATTGTTACCAAAAAATCTGATATTACAAAAATCTCACTTGTAATTTTTTTGCTATAGGCTTGTGTGTTATAGTAGAAATAAAAACTTTGGGATCTTGGAAAATCTGAGCACATTCAGACCAACTATTCAGACCATCCTTGATATAGGAGGGGACTTTTCTTAAAAGAAAAATCTGCAAATTTAGCAAAACTCTTCATTTCTTCTAACTGCGGCCTAAGATAAATAATTGAGAGATTAAAGAGATCTCATTTGCGATTTTGTCTTTCCAATGAGCTTGTATTAGAGAAAAAGAAGCAAGGCGGATACTTTGGATGAGCTGTGCTGGCGAGCTCCTTGGTAACCGAAGCACAGATGAACAGAGGGGCATATACTACACCCCTCCCTCTTAGCCCCAGGGTGTGTGTGTGTGAGTGTGTAAGGGAGGAGGAGGTGTTTCCCAGGGTTGGGTTGAGGGTGTGTGTGTATATGTAGGAGGGGCTCATTGTGGAGGCGATAAGCGTTGATCAAATGGGGAGAGGCACATACTGACTTGTTGGCAGGAGGACACAGGTTTGTGGACACACAGACTGCTGGTCCAGTGCTCCTGTGTACTGGGAGGCCTTGACAATTGTACAGCGGATCCACCTGCCTCACACACTGGAATAATGGTGTTCATTGGGACTTCGCTCAAGTCAGTCATTAAATACTTCAAACGCAAGGGTAAGAACTCGTTGACCATGCTCTTTCAGCACTGATGGAGATCAGACAGGTTTCTAGTTAGTTTTGTGAACTTGTTTGATTATTATCAGATAGGCTTATTGTAGATTTAAGAGATTTCATTAAATGTGTCAGATTATGTGTCAGGTCAGTACTTTGATTGTCAGGTGTGTAAGTGCAGAGTTCATAAAGAGCTGTAAATCTGTATCTCTACATGGACAGATGAGTCATTTCCTGTACACTTCATAGACAAACCTGTTAACACCTTGATGCTACTTATGATGTCCAGAGAATGACCAAAAATTGTGGTTGTCTGCTTCTTTTATTATACCTAACATAAATATTCACATATTTATGTTAGGCATGGCACAATATACTGGTACCATATCAGTTATCAGTCAATAATTTTTTTACATAAAATATTAGCTATTTAATTTATCTGCATTTGTCTATATTTAACTGTACAGTGTAACTTTGTGCGTGTTTAATATAAACTAATACTAAAAATAATTTCATAATTAGCTTATTTTATTATTTTTTGTTCAGTTAAAATTGTATAGAATATAATATAGAGTGTGTTATAAAAATAGAAATGAAAAATACACATTTAATGTATTAAAAATATTGTAATTTAATATTTAAATTGGTATTAATCAGTATGTATTATTTGTGAATCACTACTTAACATAGATTCATAATTTGGGGAAGACACTTTTTAATAATGGTTGAATATAATTTGCACTTGAACCAGACACTGGATTATCTATTAAAACCTTTAGTTCATTGACATTAAATGCTGTAATTAATATGACTGCATTAAATATTTTGAAAGTGCTTTTACAAAACATAATCCAGTGTTAATTGTTTGTATTTTTTGTCTCAGTAGTACAGAGCATAACAAGCCATTTGTAAAATTGTGATTCATTTTTAATTGTGATCATTTATGTTCTAAGCCAAAATTCATTGGTTGAGCTCATCCATATTCCAGTGTTAACACGTGGTGGATGCAAAGTGTGTGTGTGTTTTGTATGGGTACGAGCAGGACCAGAGGGATTATGGGAGTTTTGAATAGGCTGATTCTGAGTGCTGAGCTAAGGCTGATATGGAGATTGATGTTGGGCACAATGCATGTTTTTGTTCTTGCTGCCGCTCTCCTCTCTCTCCATAAGCACACAGACAGGTTTAATGGGTAGTGGACTGGGCTGTGTGAGCTGGGTGTATTGCCTATTCTGGAATTATCTGATATTTATTGTAGGCACTTCAAAGGGCTTGCTCACTTTTATCTCTCCCACTGAGTACGAAGGTTGTTTAATGCTTTTTGTGCATCTGGTTTTGTTGTCCAGCAAATGGTCTTGTTGATCGAATGAACAAATGTGTTTGGGTGTCCTTTTTTTCTGGGACGTGTGCAGGAAGACCTTTTGAAAACAAGCATTGGGCGCATTAATTGTGCACTTTACACCCATGCCAAGAATTAGGGATATGTAGAACTCAAATTATGAATTCTGTCTTGCACAGATTCCGTGTTGGTCTGGTTATGTGACAGAGTCAGCTGGTAGGTAGATTATTGACCTGTTTAGTTGTTACCATGATCAAATGAAGCCATGATCACATAATAGTTAGGTACTAACCCGAGGCAAACTTAACACATCAATATTTCCGACTGTGGATAAATTCTAGGGACATTTGATTTCTGTTCAGTTAATGCATGTCCCAAACAGAGAGATCTGTGAATCTACAGCACTTGTTAGATGATTGTGTCATTCACTTTACAAACGGTAGTATTTGCGCTGTGTGTTTTTCTGCAGTGCTTAATGCACTCTGCATCCTCCCATGTGTTTGTCTGCTTTGTCCTGTCTGATGTCTGCACGTTCACAGATGATGCCTTTGAGGAGAACGTGTCCCTTTGAAGCCCAGAATAGATTTGAACAACAATAAGTTCAAAGGCTCAGTGTCGTGGTTAATAAAGAGAGAAAAACCTGGAGAGGGAATGAAAAACATGTTTTCACACTTTGATTGTAAGTTTGATTCCTGCACCTACCCCGATGGTGTCTTTTCGGATTGTACTTTTGCATCCAAACTTTATACTTCTGCTCACCAAGGATAGGCTGAATTAATCAAAGGATACAGTGACATCATGGTTTTCAAAACAATAAATAGTATAACTGTTTTGGTAACCAAAACTTTAAATATATTAGAAAAAAATTATTATCATTAATAACCTTGGCAAGCATACAAGGCTTCTTTCAGAAACATTAACAAATGTAAAAGATTGATTAGAAAAACATGTAATCATAAACTTCTCAGTATATTTATTATTCTGTATTTTTATTTAATTTTATTTTAGGTTAGTTTTAGGGGTATAATATTTCTATATTTTATTGTAATTTTATTTATTGTTGTTTGTTAATTAATTCATTTATTTTTGTTTGTTTATTTATTTTCAAATTGAGAGATAAATTTTTAAAAATAATGACATTTTGTCAGAACTTGACCAGAAGCTGTGCACAGAAGCCCTTGGTAGATTAATTAGCAGTCACAAATCAGTATCTGTTAGTCCCTCTGAAGAGTAAGAAATCACTTCTATATTGAAAGTCCTGATGTCTCATGAATAAACATAAAGGCCTCCCGTGGGCTCCGCTTGTCAGTCTGGCAGCTCTCACATGATGGGCCATCACAGCCTAACGGCCCAGTGCCACCTGTGGACACACAGCTCCTCACACCTGTGAGAAAACTCCCACCATTGCTCCTCTACTTTCCCTTCCTCTCACTTTAAAACGGCCAGCCTGTTGTTTTTGTTTGTTTGCTGTTGGGACAGCTGGGAGTTCAAGCTCCAGGGGTCTTTCCTCGAAGATTCCCCTTTATGTAATGATCCGTTTGCACCTCTGCTAGCTTGTACCCATCTTCTTGTTCTCTTAAAGTCACTTTTTGGTTCAGGTTTTTAGGGTTCACTCAAGTTTAAGCACAAGAGTGTGGCCAACTTTAAAAACAAATGAAATCCTGCAGTAGTCCTTTTGGCTCTGTTTTGACAGATGGTCACATTTGGTTGCTCTTACTTGCATTTGGTAAATAGGTATGTTAATTGTTTATTATGGCATGTAAATAATTGTTATTCTTTGTGTGTGTTTTTTAAGCTGTATCTAATCTGGATGAAGAGAAAAAGTGGACTGTGCACTACACGGCTCCATGGCACCAGCAGGAGAACGTCTTTCTGCCGGGCTCCAGACCAGCCTGCGTGGAAGACCTGCATCGCCAGGCCAAAGTGAACCTGAAAACAGCTCTCAGAGGTAAGAGACGCACACCTTATGCAGCAGGTTCAACATCAGACTCGCTGCAGTGCTAATGACATCAGCATTGCTGTGAAACAAACACTGAGCAGCAGGTAAACGTACTCATGATGTCATTCGTTTACTGGACACCTGTGAAATGGCCTGTTGGTGACATCCAGGGGTCGATTTAACAGTACGGCTCAGCTCAAAGGTTTCGTTAGTAAATTTTGGACTAGAAGCTAATTGTAACCTGAGACTGATCTAGCAGTGCAGGTGGCTGATGTGAAGCCTGATTAATTATGCAGGCACAGGTGTGTAGGTCATCTTACTATAATAGAGACTTCTGGCCTTCAGATGGCAGAGAGAAGACATGAAGACAGGTAGAGCTGTACCATCAATGCAAGGGAAGATTATTTATATAGCACATTTCATACACAATGGTAATTCGAAGCGCTTTAAATAAAAAGAAGAAATAAATAAAAGAAATTTAAAAACGTTTAAAATTATTTCAAAAATGTGTTAAAATGAAATTAAAACAGTTAAAAAGAGAAAATGATTATACATAAAATACAGTGAAGTTGGGTCAGATGTTACACAGTGCTCATTCAATGCTTTTAATAATTTTCACTTGCTTTTCTTTTCTAGCAGTCTCTCTTTGATCATGCAAAAAAAGCTTAAAACTTAATCTGCCAAGACAAACAACACTAAGCACAAACACACTAACATCAGAGGATGTTTGCAGGTGCCTTGAACTTTTTTTTTAATTCTTTTATGACAAGTTCTAAAATGTTTATAAACTTGCTTTTCTTTAAAGTCTAAGCTGACAAATAAGTGTTGATGGAAACCGTAAAATGATTAGCAAACAAAATAAAGGCTGTTTTATAGAATTAGAGGAAGGTGTTTTAACAGTCGGTCTGGTTTTATTCATGTTATACTGTCTGGATTTGTTTTTGTTGCTTTTGTGCAGGGGTACCCAAACTTTTAAACATAAAGGGCCAAAAATCTAATTTGATCAAGGACCATGGGCTAAAAGCAAATTTTGCTTTCTTTGCAAATATATCAATATCTTTATTTTTTGCATTTATAATATAGCAAAAAAAAAATAAAAATAGAACGTTTAGACATGTTTCAATGGCATATTTTCCCTTTTTTAAAGTGTAAACTTTATGTGGTGCTATTAAAAAGTTTTTGAGCATTTTGACCAGCACAAAAGCAATAATGAGAATTAGTTTTTTTGCCAAATGGCGAGTGAGAGAATCATTTGTGAAACCTGTTTGCGAAACAACTTTTGCAATACAGTTGTTGCTGTTAGTGGCACAGAAATGGCACACGCTTTTTAACGGGGTACATCACCCAGCTGCAGTTCAGTGTCATAAAATGAGAGTTAGGAAATAAGGGAAGACATGCAGCAGATGAGCACATGTTTGTCAGCAGAGGGACTGCTGGATTCAGCTGACTGGATGACTGAAGGGATTGTGGGATGTGTGCCAAGGGGATGTAGCTGCCATCTGCAACAGTTAGCTTAAAAAGCCAGTATGATGCAGTCTGCACATTGTCAAACGCACGCATACACAAACATACAGAGCGGAACACATCACAGTCTACTACTGTTTTAAAACTAACATCCATCCAAATGTAAAGGTGCAAAATAAAATGTTAATTGATTTTTTAAATAGATTATTACTTCAAAGATATGATCAAATAATTCCTCTTTACATCATTCCTCATTTTCATGATCTAAAAATAGTGCTTTCACTCTCAGACCACTAGAGGGAGCCAAATAAACACTATCGACGTCTATAATTGTTCATGTTTGAAAATTCTTAAAAACTGTCTTTCAAACTTGTCCTGATGTGTCTGCTCTGTTCCCACAGAATGTGATAAACTGAGGAAAGATGGCTTCCGCAGCTCACAGTACTACTCACAGGGGCCCACCTTCTCAGGCTCCACGAACTCCCAACACGAGGATGAGGATATAGAAGATGACGAAGCTGATAAAAAGGTGGGCATATTTTAGATGTTTTTTCTGGTCCTTAGTACTAGTTTGATATTTATTTATATATTTTTATTATATTTTATTTTTTTATTCATAATATAAAATATTATATTAGGAACAGTTATTATTGTTATTATATAGTATACATAGCTTATATAAGTTTTTTTTAAGTTTGTTTCATATACAGTTTTAAAAGTACTCTGTCATCAATCCCAGGTTTCAAATGTACTGAAACATTTTCCAGTGTTTTTCACATGACATTTTAATGTTCTGATGCCTGATTAAAAAAAAAAAAAAAGAGAGAGAGAGAAACACGATTTCAAGTGCTGTAAAGTTTTTTATAGATTTACAGTATTTGCCATCATATTTCTTATTGGCCATAAAAAGAAAGATCTGTTAAGAAATCAGTACAAAAAGCTGGTCTGTGATTGCAGTGACTGCAGGATTTGGCTACCCTCTGCTGGAGAGAATGTCTGTCTGCAGATGGTTTCTGGGTACTGAATCAAGCCTCCCACATGTGCCTCTGTGGAGTTCCCGGTTCAGTTCTTTAGTATCTCTGCTGGCTTCATTAATGTTGTCAGTCATGTGTGGCCCCATTATGAGAGCTGAACCCCAGGAGACTGACACTCTAATGAAACTATTACGCAAAATGTGTTAGAAAGCAACAACTGTGCTTGTGTTATTTACTGAGATTTTTCATTCTGCAAAGCTGCTGTTCAGCCTGAGCACATTAAAGACAGGATTGAAAGAAAATGACTGTAACTGATTGAATTCAGTTGGACAATCATAAAAGTTTTAGCAAGAAATAATTATGCAGTTTTGTTTATATAACGCACATCTTACCCTTGCCCTCATTCTCTCTCGTCTTATAATCACACTGCGTTCAGGGGCCCTGGAAAGGTCAGACCCTGTAAAAGCAAAGATTCAGGGGTCCTTTTGTCCTACTACTACCCCTAGCCCTCCCTAAAGGATCCCATGCCCTTTTAACCTTTTTTACCACCCTAGACCTGCTTTCCCAGCCACTTGGGATTGAGGTTAACTCAGGTTACAGCCCTGGACAGGCCTTTTGATTTCCTTTTACTTGTTCTTTCTTTTTTTTTCTCTTGCTTTTTGCTATATCATGGACAACCTTTTTTCACATTTCGAGATGTTATTTCAATGCCTTAACATCATAAAATATAAAAATGATTTGCTTTTAAAAAAGGTTTTTGCTGCTGAATTTTTATTTTGAAAATTGATTTAACTATTTTTATTGGAGAAAACTTTTGTAGAAGCAGCATTTTTTAGAAGTTAAACCTCAGGCAGCTGTAAATAGGTTTTGCACTATAGTTAGTGACCTGGATGGATAATTACATGTATTGTGGTGATTTAACTACAGTTGGTTTGTTAGGGAGGCTGAGGGAGGCCCAGGTGTTGGATTGAAACTTCAGATGGTCCACTTGTAACTCTGCTGCGAACGGCGTTCCCATTTCAGAATCACAATGCGTGAACAGAGTTTTAACGCCTCACTGGTTTTTCCCCTCTCTCAGCTCCCGTTCTCTATTCTTTCTCTGAGTTTCTCAGTGTGTTTATGAGAATGTGTGGTTTGGTGGTCAGTTGCCCGTGAAACTGCTCTGTATACTCCTGGAGCTCCAATAAGTCGGGGCACAGAACCCTTAAACAACCCTTGGCTAAAGTTAAAGAGAAATAAGAAGTGTAGGAGTTTGAAACTCTCTTCTAGTCTCAAAATTGCTTTATTTTTAAAAAAGATTCTGCTTGCTTATCTCTATAAGCCCCATGCAGTCATGAAACTCACTGTATTTTCACCTCTTCCAGTCCACAGCATCGTCAGGAGAGGAAGAGAAAGACACCTGCCAAATGAGAGCACAGAGTCCAGCTCAGGTGGAGGGGGTTGAGGTTGATGGACAAATGTCACGGTCCAAAGCTCCACCCCTACCCACTCCAGAAGAGAAGATGAGGCAGCAGGCCCAGGCCGTTCTCACAGATATTGTCCCCATCAATGTCACAGGTTAGAAATATAGCTGTCAGTCAAAGCAGCCAGCACTGCAGTAATGTGAAAAATGTCATTTCCGTGTTGTGTTTCTGAAGAGTCCGTATGTTTGTCAGTCTAGAATTCATATAGTTGGTCTGTTACACTCATAGTTTGTTTCATGTGGATTTCTAAACAAAGTTTTATTTGTAATTCTTAATAACCTAACATTTGAGCACTGCATGCTTGACCACTACTTACTGCCTGTTCTGAATACATAACCATGTGGATAGATCTAACATGAATGTGTATGAGTGCATTAACATTCTCATATTAACAGTTCTGCCATTTCTTCTATCTCTTTGACCTTTGAGAGTTATCTTTTTGAGCATTAAGTCTCACAAATTCATCGCTGTGAAGTACACACACACACACCTTATCCACAAGAACACAGCCTCGCGTACTTACATAGTCTGTTCTTCAGACAGAATAAGCTCTGCATTTCCAGTCCCTTCAAAAAAAATCTGAACTTCACTATGACTCAGGAAGCTGCGTTAGACTTTAAAACACACACACATACACACCCCCACACTAATTCAGTCTGTCAGCTCCGTGACTTAGTCAGACATCCCAGCGTGCTGAAGCTTAGTCAACAGTGCCCAGTCTCTGGAGTTCCCTCACTTTTGCAGCACTACAGAACATCTTACAGCACAAAATTGCTTTTATAGTTGAAATACCATTTCTGATATTATATTTCAAACAAGGGTCGCCTCTTGATATACTTTATATAGAGTGAGAACTTTCTATTTGGATCTAAATTTTCTCCTAGTATAACGCAGATCAGAGCATGCATGCATATGTTATCCACCCGATCTTGAACATGGATACATTCTTGACCCAGACACACTTGAACATAATTGAGTGTAGATATGTATGCAGTTTTGTCTTTGTCTTTGGTTTTCACATCATTTGCTTATGCAGAATGTGTGTGGCTATGCATGAAAGTTGTAATGGTACTGTATGTGTGTGCACTGCATGTGTGATGCATGTATGTTACTAACTGGCCCTTTTGCCTGTCTGCCCTCGTCAACTGGTCTCCAGGAGAGACGTTTGACAGGCAGGCCAGCATCCGCCGCTCTCTAATAAACACTGACACTCTGGTCCGCCGGCCCAAGAAGGTTAAGCGGAGAAAGACTATTTCAGGGGTACCTGACAGCGTCCAACAGGAACTAGGTATGGTATGGCTTTGCCAGCTCTCTCTGCTGCTGCTTCTGCCTCACCTGTTTCCATTTAGTTATTCATGTAGTACTGTAGCTGTCATGACCATCTAATGTAGTTTCACATGACCATACCTCATTCCCATCTCAATGCATTTTCTTTGCATTGATTTTAGAATCTTCAGCTCTTTCTCTATCCAAAATAAATATATTCCTATTTAAAATAACTGTCTCATTAGTCTGCTCTCAAATCATTGTATTGATTTGCTAATTTGGTGCCCTAAATGGGGATTTTGTTTTACTTCTCTTTTCACTGAGATTTTGCATGCATACTCTCGACGCTCTCTGTTATATAATCTCAGCATCAAACAGCTGCATCCAGCGGCATTCCATTTCCCACCACTCCCCTGGGTCACAGTCCCTGATTCTGTTTAGTTTACTTCCTGTTAGTGTATGTGAGGGCTGATTTTGGAGCCATTGTTGGAAGAGGCATGCTACATTTTGCTTTTCAGCCAACTGAAGCCACTGCATAATCCCCTATTCAGATTCCTCTGGCAAAACACTTCATATTTTATCAGAGAAGTAATAGAGGGGGAGGGGAGAGGTAAAACGACATAGTAGAAGAAAGAAAATTGCATCATAGTTGGGTGTGTATTATGAGCAGGTTTCATACATATCCATTTTCAATAACACTTGCATACTATTCAAATGCCATTTTTGTTTGCGCACATGCAAGATTATGGGGATTGTGGAAAGGGCGTTCTGCATCACTATTTGTATTTGTATTTTCTATTTGTAGATAAGCTTTTAATCAACCCTTCTTTGTCAGAACAGATGGGTGTGGGGGAGAAATAGAGTGTCAAGCTCTTTAAAGATGTTTTTTCCTGATAGCGATGCACAATAAATCTACATTAAATCCCATTGTGTTGTTTATATATGCAGAGGTAAGGACTAACTTCATGCACTGGTGTCATATCCCTGGTTTAAAACTAACATTGATCTGATGGAAATGCTTTTAAGACAAGTCTGTCTAGTGGTTTAGAATATCATAATTACGTTTGTATGGTAATTTATTCGCTAACAGTGAGTGTGAGATGCAAGGTGGCACTCTGCAGTGTACGTATGGTAACAGGAGGCATAATGCATTAACGGCCTGTGGTTTTCAACTAAACTCTAAAAATGTGTACATGCATATATGAAGCCCATAAATATGTGTGGTGCTTGGTGTGCGTGCGTCTGCCCTCCTAAGATGCTTGATTTAGTGCACACACTCTCATTGACACTTAGGAAGGGACAACATATTTGGCACCAGCCATTAAGATATCAGTCTTAATCAAAGCTTCCAGAAATCATCAACATGCCACATGTGGCTGCAGCTAATCAAATTAATTAGCTCTCAATTGAGAGGGTTAATCTGATTGGCAGCTGATGTCACAAAGAGATGGACTGGAGAGAAACAAGCCGCTGCAGTATTTGTCATAATTGTCTCTTTTCTGTTTTTCTTCACAGCTGCTAAAGGGCGTGGAGGAGAGCTTCGGCCACAGTCCATGTTTATCCCTGGACAATATTCAACACTTGGGCGTATCATAAATGGGAATTCAACTCTCCGTCGATCAATAACAAAAGATTCTGGCTGCCAGACTGAGGATGTAAAAATCGTCCCACCCTCTGTGAGGAGAATACGAGCTCAGAAGGGCCATGGAATTGCTGCTCAGATGGCCGGCATCTCCACCTCTGCCACGAACATCTCTTCAGTGTCCGATGGGAGCTCCCCAGGAAATTCAGTTGTTGTAATGGCACCACAGTTTGGCAATGATATCCAACGTTTTCACAGCTTGCCACGAGGTGCACGGGTCTCTCTTAACGCAGAGCCCCTTTTCAGTAGCACCCCTTTTAGACGGGAAGACTCCACTGCAAAATCAACTCAGCAGATTGGAAAATTACAAGTAGATGATACTGTGGTGCACATGAGGAATGCCCCCAGGCTATGCTCCCAAGCACGGCCAAAATCTCAGGAGGTTAGAGGTACTCAAAGGGAGTGGGGATCTGTCTCAGGTCCAGCCTGTGTAGTTTCTCCACATGCTGCCTACTCAACCTCCCTTATACCTAATGCTACTCTATCGTGTTCTGCTGAGGTTATCGCACTTCACACCACGTCAAGCCCTGGCCAGAGCCCACTTGCTGGCTCACCGTACACTAAAGCTAGACCCCTTAGCATGGTCTCAGCTGTTAACAGTGAGAGCACCATTAGTGTAGGCACAGGATCACACACACCAGAAGCGGGTATGAAGGATACCTGCAGTGAGACTGGCCAGTCCAATAGCAGTTTGCACAGCCACAGCACCCTTGCCGCAGGAACACTGTCTTCAGATGAGCAGTGGATTTACGACACTCCTGAAAATGTCTTGCCCAGAAGGACACTCTCTTCCAGCTGCTCAACACCCATAAATCATCTCTATAGTAGCCTTGAACGTTCCTCAAAAGGCACGGACTCTAGTTCACTCTACTCTATGGACAATGATGGCTACTACACTTCCATGCATCTGGATTCAGGCCTTAGGTCAAGGAGCCAGGGAAGCGGCCATGGTCATGGCATAGGAGGAAGAGCGGCAAGACACAGTATGTACGAGTGCCTGGGTCAGCAAGAAGACCAAAACAGCTTGTACAGTGACCGGTCGCTGTCACATTCCATTTCTCTACGCAAGCCTAAGAAACCACCTCCTCCACCAGCACGTACAGACTCTCTACGGCGAAAGCCTAAGAAATTCAGCTCTCCAACTGCCAGTATTGGACAGTCAGATATTAGAAATGGTCCGCTTCTCAATGAGTCATTGATTGCCTCGCTCCAACAGTCACTTCAGAATGGGCTGAAAGGCAAAGGGTCTTCCACCTCACCATCCCATAGTCCTTGTAGTGACTATGAGGACCCCTGGATGCTTCGTTCCAGGAGCCAGAGCAGCATCAGTGCAGGCAGCAGTGGGGTGTCAGCTACAGGGATGGCTCATGTGTACTCCATTTGTCACGTCACACCCTCTCATAGTGACACTAGTAGCCTCCGTTCTGATTATGCAGACTCCTGGGGCTACTACATGGAGTACCCTCGTCCATCTGGGGATCAGACACAGTCCAATTGCACCAATTCACTTTCTGCTGGACAAGTGGTTGAGATGGCAAATGGGAAAAGCCTCCACAATGGTAACCAGGCTAATCTTCCTCATTCTCAGGAAGGAAGTGATGTGTCCGTGAAGCCAAAAACAGGCACCTCATCACCGGATAGGGTACATCGGTTGACTTCTCCATCAAGTGGATACTCAAGTCAATCCAACACGCCAACAGCTGGTACACCTGTCCCCTCCTTCATGAGATGCATGTCCCCATCAGGCAAGCCTAAACCCAGAGTGCCTGAAAGAAAATCCTCCCTGCTTTCATCTGTATCTATATCATCGTCTTCCACTTCTCTTTCCTCCAACAACTCTGATTCCAACAGGAACAATATTCCTCCTCCACCTCCTCTTCCAGCTGGTCCTGTGGCTCTTGTACCTCTTAATCCTCCATCAACTCCTCCTCCCCTTCCGCCCTCCGGGCCTGTGTGCACTGTAGACCAGAAATTTCCCCCTCCACCACCTCCTTTACCCACAACCCTCCATCAACAAGCATCCATGAGCCCTCCTTACATCAATTCCTCCCCTGAATTTCCACCACCTCCACCTCCGGAAGTGTTGACTGACCCTGTCTTGTCAAGCCTCAATAGTTCTTTCAGCCCTCCACCACCTCCCCCACCACTGCCTGCCTATTCTCCACCCCAAAATCAACTCCTACCCAGCTTGACACCGCCTACACCTTCCTCTGCTTGCTTAAAGGAAATTAAAGGTGGCCTAAAGCCAGTGAACCTAGAAAGGAAACCAGTGTCGCCTCCCTCTGAGGAGATTAGTAAGACTGGCATGCCTCTCATCACCCCTTTGGCCCTGCAGAGTGTGCAGCTTCGGCCATCAAAACGTCTAGAAAACAATGGAGTTAGCCAGTTAGCTGGGCCCCAGTCACCAGAGAAGCCTCAAAAACCAGGGCATCCCACAGTTCCTCAGGGCATCCCTTGCATACCTCCAAAGCCATCATCTCCAGAGAAAAAACTACTCATTCAGCATAGCCAGGGTTGCCACGTTGAAGCAAAACCTAACAATGTAATATCACATTCTGAACAGACATCCTGCTTTACAACTGGTTCCATAGATCTTACTGAGGTTAAGGCCACAGCTGAAGTAGATGGTCTCAAGACTGCCCTCGCATCACCTGCGGAAACGCCTCAAAACTCTACTCCCAAAAAGAAGCCTCCTCTGATTTCCAAAAAGCCCAAGTTTTCTCTCACCTTTTCCTCTGTGGATCATGTCAGTGATTTGCTGAGTGCTCAGAATGATGATAAAATCTCTTCGACTACAGCTGAAGATCTGGACCCCACACCTGTGCCAGAACAGGAAAAAAAGGCAACCGAGAAAGATGGCATTGACATATCTGCACCTCCTGAGGAGATAAGAGACATTTCTCCTACAAATGGTGAAGCTCAGGAGTTCTCCCCGACTCCTGATACCATTACTTCTGATGCAGACAAGGGCACCTCTGAAGCAGAGGATGAAGAAAGAGATGATGAAGATGTAACCAGCAGCACAGGATCTTTTGGCTCTAAAGATGATGACAGTGGTGAGTTAGATTTTCCTAATTTTACTCCGTGGGGTGGAAGATCATTTATAAAACTGAATGACATAAAATCATACAATTTTAAATACCCTGGCCTTCTTAAAGAGTCAGAGACACTATTGGATGGCATTATGATCTCAAGCTCTAAATTACATAAAGAGAGATGGTAGGAAAAAGGGGTACACATTAGCAGCTTGTATTAAAACAGCATTGTAAAGAAAAGCACTTAAAGAAAGAAGTGGCTGATTTTGCTCACCTCCACCCGTAAGTGAATCAGGTCTTAGAATGGGAGATCACTGCAGCAGCCTTTTTGATTCAGTTCTTTTACTTCTCTCTCTCTCTCTTTCCCAAACTATCTATATTCATTTAGCCACCCCTCCTCTCACCATCTGTCCCTTTGACATTTGATTTTTCTATTCCTGTATATCCTTCTATTCTTCATTCTTTAATTTATCCATTCTCACTAGATGTTTAGATTAGATTAATATTAATAAATTAGAGCTAAACAAAGACATCTCTTAAAATATGGTAATCAAGGCAGTGGCCGTTTAATGAAGGTGAGCAGCTTATATATCAGGACTTTTCTAGGTATTTCTCTCTTATATTTCTAAAATCAGTACAGCTAAAGAGAATATGTGCATCTCTTTTAATATCATTATTGTCACAGTGGCGGCACTCACACTTCTAGCCAGAGTCAGGATAGAATGGGACAGCATTCCCTAGGGAGAGTTTTTAAACGGGATGGGGGCGAGGGGTGGAGCTGACAGCGGGTATAGGAGGAGAGAAGTGAGGGAGGGTTAGGGAAGAGAGCGCGTAACGTGAGATCACCCTCAGCAGCTCAGGCAAGTGCAGATGTGAGATGAGAAGACAGCAGAGCAACTGAACTCTGGAATATGACCAAAACGATGTAAGAGAATCTTAAACATAAAGCTTTTGATCGTCCTTTCTACATGTTATAATTGAACAGCGTGATGCACATGTACATGTCCTTGGATTTATTGACGGCTGTGTGATGTGTCTTGGTACTTGTATGAAATGTAGGATTTTGATTGTTTTAAAATCTTCTGCTTTCTTAAATTTTGCATAATCCGTGTTCAAGCTCTCTAGTGTTTAAAATCTACCCAGAAGGTTTTCCTCTCCATTCTTTGAATGTTTTTGTTAGACAAGTTTGTCCAAACATGTCTATGCATTTTTACGTAACAGTATCAAGTTCTAGAATGCATGGCATGTATTTATGAGCGAGACAGTATCGGTTTGACAGCTGAGTTTGTTATTATCAGAGCACATTTACATTACATATATGCATTCGGTAGATGCTTTTATGAATACTTTTGACCTTGGTGTTGGAAGCGCAATACTTTACGATAATAACACTGTTAATATAACAGTGTTATTATTATTATTATTATTATTATATGAGTTTAATATGTGAATGTTCTACCAGGTGAGGTGTTTGAGTCCAGCACGTTGGACGTCACTCAGTCTCCCAGCATCAACAGGGACAGCTGTGGGGACATGGTGACCCCCACACGGCCCCGCACCACAGAGGACCTCTTTGCTGCCATTCACAGGTAAATTCCCACAATACTTTGCTGCGTTCCCTTTTCCAGTCTGGTCTACTTCCTTTCCACTCCATCCCTCCATCATCCTGTAAACCGCATTCATAATTTTAAAGCGGGCTGTCCTATCCAATCTCAAATACATTCATCAAAAGATAGAGCGTGGAAGGAAAGCAGCCTGTAAAGAGTATGGCTTCTGTGGTCTCTGTCTGTCAGATTAAAAAATGCCCCAGGCTGAAGTATTACCCCACTGGATGCATATATATATTATAGTTTGGCTGTATTGAAGAAACATGCACTCTCTTCTAATTCCATCATAAAACACTTTCTGCAGTCTTGCACATGAAAACACAGCTCCGTTGCATACCGAACGGTGCATTATTCAAAATTCATTATGTTGTTGTGTTTTAGTTCACACAGCTGTATTACGTATGCAGGCTTGCCATAGTCACGTGTAATGGGCAGGTTTTTGAAGTTCTTCAGAACGTCACACAATTTCATTCGAGAGGATTTGGTTTCCTCCACTACAGTTTGTGTGTGTGTGTGTGTGTGTGCGCGGCTTTGCTCTTCCTTCTGCTCTGGACCGCTGCAATCTCACACAGATATTGGAGCAAAAGATATCCTTGAAATGGAAGACCAGTTTAGATGTAGTGTGACAGAAGCAGATGCTATGTTCTCCGTAAATCCTGCGGTTTGCCCGCTGCCACTTACAAAGCACTGAGCTTTAGATGAATCAAATAATAAAGCTGGAGCGAAAGATAGATTACAACCAGTGTTTTTAGCATTTATCTCAATATTTGACCTACTGTATTTTACAAGGACGTGACACTGCAAAAAAATTGGTATTTATTCAGTATTTAAAAATAGGTACACAGACTTAAAAAAAAAAAAAGATAAACATAAATGTTGATAAAAAATGTACAGTTCTTATATGTCGCTGTGTTTAATATATCAGATTTATAGTCTCTACACCTTATGCAATTAGGCTTCTCAAGTAAATGTATCTAGTTGTATACACATACATATTGAAGAAAAAGTGTGAAGATTTATATTAAGTATATTTAATATAGAAATGTATTAAACGTAATAATATATTTATATGAATATAAATATATACATGTAAATGTTTTTCAAATATATGCTGTATGCATGTCTTTATAATTTTTATTTTATTTATTTTTTTTATGTTCTTTTCTTGTTTAAAGGATTTGTTTCGGATTTTTAGATATTGTATATCTGACACTTTCAACTCTTTCTTCCACGTGTATCCCTTGTAATTTTCCCACTATCTGTCATATGTTTTTCTCTTCGTCCTTGGTCTTCCCTGATCTCTTCCATCCTCCTTTTCCTTTTCTTTCGTTCAGCGTGGACCAGTTGAACATGAACACCCCCCAACATATAAGGTGCGGTCTGGCAAGTAATTAGCCGATGGCTGTTCGTCTCGTGATGATGCTAGGGTGGGATTAGCTCTATAATCTCCCAGCGCATCTCAGACTTGGGATGAATTTCTGCTCCATCCTGCAGATAATCCCACGCTCCCTAATCTGCAGCAGTTATGCCTTGCTAATGAATTTGATTTGATCCTGGGCACACATGCTAGTGTTCATTGACCCAAGGTCCCCCTACTGGTTGGGTGAATGAACAGCCCTCCGGGTTAAAATGATGCTGGGCATTTTGCCCAGTTTGCTTTGTTGATTAAGCTTCCATTATGTCTGCACTTCCATAAAGTTGCAATGCTTGCAGTATTCCTCTTTGGTTTGGCTTTTAAAGCCCTGAATTTGTATTAAACAACCCCTCCCATTCCCGCTATTTATATCCTGCGTTAAGTTATTCCTGCTTTTTCAATTTTGCAGTGAAGTTTTGGTTTGCTGGGGGCTAGCTGAGTTTAATGAGAAAGTGGAACAGAAATCAATGAAGGGGATAGGCTCATCATGACTGAAAAAATTCATCACAAAAATTTACTTAAATCTTATTCAAGTCATCCAGCTTCAGGAGTAGTTAGATTAGTTGTTAGCTGAAGTGAAGCATTTTCATTACGTGGCAGCTCTGTCAATAGAGTTTTCTTTAAATAATAGTTTCAAACACACAAACAACTTTTTTGTTTGTACTAAATGAACTGATGTTCTACTGCCTACTGCTAACTAATATAAGCTTAAGCAAATGTTTAAAAAAAACTTTTGATTTAGGGATGCACAATTTTAAAGTTCTCAATTTCAAAGTAATTGATAAAGATATTAAAATAGTATTCAAATATTAAAATTGTACACTATCAAACATTAAAACCAATTGTTTTAAATGCTGATGTAAATTTAGGCATAACAGCATTATAATGTATAGTATTGCTACAGATTTTCTAAAAATTACATTTAACAGTGTTACTAATTGTAAAGTGTTGACTTCTGTTGTCTGATATTAAGATATTGTGCATCCCTTCTTTGGCTTTAACTGCTTTATTTCTCGGTTAGGTGTATTTAAAGTGTATTTTGTGTCCTTTTTACAGTGTAATTATACATTTAAGTACTAAGTAACATTCATTAACTACAGGTACTTACTATATGGTTAGGGGTTTGGTTTAGGATTACTTACAAGTAATTATGCATAATTGTTACAATAATATTAAGGTATGCAAGGGCACCTTGAAATAAAGTGTTACCTATTTCTCTTTTGATGATCTTACAAACAACTTACCTGACATTACTTCATCGTTGTCTCCAGGTCAAAGAGGAAAGTCCTGGGCCGCAAGGAATCCGAAGAAGAACGTTCACGAGGTCCTATATCCCCACCGGCCACCCCTACGGGAACATCCCCCAGCTTGACTTCCTCTCTGCCGCGACAAACGGGCTCTGTCCAGCGCAACCTGCGCAAATCTGCAACAAGCAGCGACACCTTCAAGGCCCTCCTGCTGAAGAAAGGCAGTCGCTCCGAGACCAGCTTCCGCATGTCTGCTGCAGAGATGCTGCGCAGCACCGACCCACGCTTTCAGAGAACTCGCTCTCTCGACTCCTCATTCGATCCAGCATCTCCAACGGGCGAGAGTCCCTGCTCTTCACCAGGCCGGAACAAGAAGACGACCGAGGACTGGGCACGCAATGAGGGAATGTTCTCAATGTCCCCGTCCTTAATCAGTCCAAGGTACGGCCGATCTCGCACACCGCCCTCAGCCGCCAGCAGCAAGTATAACGCCCGCAACCGGATCCTCAGCAGCCCCATGACTGTTATTTGCGAGAGGGATGGGGAACTCACAGACTGTGAAGACCCATGCCCTGTTCCTCCATCAAACATGCCCCTTCCCATCTCTCAGGACTCCAACAGCACTTTATGTGAGCATAGCAGCAGTTAGGATACCGAACGGCTCCTTGGCAAAGGCAGAACATCTTCTCGGCACCAGAGACTGACCAAGATGGACTGGACTCTAGGTCTCGCTGACCACTAATCCAGGCAGCATTGTCTGCTGTTATAGTGTGGGCTCAGACTTGTGGATCTAAGGTAGATCAAGCAGTCAGCTCAAGCAGTAGATGAGATACTGTTGTATCTGTAGCTCTTCAGAAAAAAAAGTAACCCATTTAATCCAATCTGACCTTTTTTTTCGGAGAGAACTTCACTTTCAGTGGCAATACTACACTCATCTTTCCAAAGCTAAGCAATTACTTCTTTTATGTTCAGTTTTTATTTCCATTCTTAAACAGTAACAGTCAGATTTGTGTGTGGGGTTTTTTATTTTGTTGTTTTTTTGTTTTGGTGAAGCAGTTAACGGAAGTTGTGATGAAGGAATTACTATGTTGACTACTTGTTTCGGCTGTAGTAGTTCAAGTTGATGGATATTTTGTGGTGCGTCACATCTCGAACTTCACCGAGGCAGCTCTGTCAGCGCCTTACCACTTAAGTACACCGGTCTTCAAAGACCAAGATAAACAGCACACCGACCAATTCCTACAAGAGGCTATATTTCCATACTGTTCGGACCAAAGGAAGTGTCTGGAATGGAAAAGGAATTGGGATTGGAGTAACGACAGGTTGTTTGTGGGAGTTTGGTGTGTAATGTTTGCACTGTGTTCATCGTCGTCTTTTATTTGTCATTTAAAAAGCATTGTGTCTGTGTTGGTTATTTTAAAAAAGTTAATTCTGACATCTTACTTGAAACAAATGACCGGTTTACTTGTAATTGTTTTGGTTACCAAAGATTCGAACGGGACTCAACTTGCTGAAATGTGAGTTCTGCTCTGTTAACATCTAGTGAAAGTAACCGCTTCATTACTAATCCTTCTGTTTACCTGTCAAGCGTTTTCTTTTCTTGTGCAGTTTTATAATGGTTTTTATGTATATACCTACAGAAATGTTAAGTAACACCTGATCTTATTTTCAAAGAATTTGTACATTTTAGAAACTTTGCTAGGAGTGGCTTCCTTTTGTAGAGTATTTATTTTAGAATAGCCAGAATGTGGTTTGGTAATACTGTATCTGGAGGTGAGCTTTTCGAGAGCGAGGTGAATGAGGTGTGATTAGAAAAGACCTCCTACAGATTTGTGGTCTTTAAATTCAGATTCACAGGTCACAGAACTTCTATTTTGTTCCTTCACCCATTCTACTGATAGAAACGCGGATCAGAAAAAGAACGATGGTTAAGAGGAAGCAAGCTGCTAACCCTCTAGAGTATGTCTCTGTAATAAAACATGGTGATATTTAAAAACTGCCCATCTGTCTTGTCTCTGTCTTTGATTCTATGCCACCTGTCAGCTGCCAGCCCAAACCACAATCTCATTAGCACCGTCACCATAACACCCACAGCCGTACATCAACTCCAGAGGCTCTACAAGGTCATCAACCCCACTTTCTGTCCTACTGACCATCATTTAAAGCTCGATACAGTGACCTAGACCAATCTGAGCTTCAGAGGTTGTTTTACAACAGAGGTTATGAATCCTTGTTTATGATTCGGCTGCAATAGAGAAAGAGAAGTAAGCTGTTTGTTTCTCCACATGCGCGTCATCTTTTGTGCTGAGCTTGTGAACATGATATTCAGGCAAACATTACCTCAGAAATAAACCTGATGACGGTGCAGAGTGTGTTTGGCCTTGTAGGATTTCTCTAGCACCTGATGTTCTTTACCAGATAGTTTTTTTTTCTCTTTGTCTGGATTTGTTAGTACTTTGAAATGACCAACAAAAAAAACTTCACAGCCTTTATATATATATATAATCACATCCAAAAATAGGTTTTTGTTTACATGTGTACTGAGTAGACTTTGTGTATATAAATACACACAAACTGTTTTTTTTTTAATGTTAACATGTATTTATAGTCTTATATTTAATATGTAAATGTACACACGTTATGCAAATAAAAAACTTGCAATGGATGCCATTGTTTGACAGCATTAATGTATATATACACACACACACACACGTATTATATATACTTTGTGTGTGTACCTTGTTTATGTATATCTGAAAATGCATGTAAATATTCAAGAAAAAGTGTGTGTGTGTGTATATATATATAAGAAGAATATACATGTAAAAATGTTTACTGTTTGTGTATATTTATATACACAGTACACATGCAAAGCAAAAACATTCTTGGATGTGATTAATCACAATCATTTGACACCACTAATTTTTATATATATATATACATACACAGATAGTACAATCCAGTTTTTGTGACAGTAGTTTGTGTACTAAGATTATTTCTCAAATATGCATAATGTATTCTTTAGAACTGATGATACAAATAGAAAATTGAATATTGCTATAAAAATACATTAAGAAAGAAGAACCTCCAAGGTCCAAGACTGGTCCTGAAACTGCAGTCTCATGTGTGGCAGCATAATGCTATTCATTCACGCATACAGAGCCAAACAACAACCTTCATTTGCAAGATGCATTCAGTTTTATTTTTTAACCACTAGATGGCCGAGTTTAAAAAATGTGTACAAGTTATTTTAAGGCCAAAAGTAAAGTTAATACAATGTTAATGTTCCCTTAAAAGATTAGATTCAAGATTCAGTGGAATATAAATAGTTCAAAATCCAGATGACATATTTCACAACATTTAAAAAAGTTTAATTCAGTCAAGTCATGCAGTACTTGATCCTAAGTGCTTTGAGACATTATTAGTGAGATTGCAAACAGTGAGATTTAGGAAATGTGTCAGTCTGACGGCCGATTAGAAGTTATTTCAACATTCCTTTTGTATAATTTCACAGTTAACTGTCAGTACCTAAAAAAATGCTGCTGTAAAATTTGGGTCATATGCAGTTAGTACAGTGTTAAATTCTCAAACAAAAACATTCAGGCACTTGCGGTACACAGTAAACAAAGCATTTGCACAATTACTATTGTAAAGTTCAAACAAATAAATTGACCTCCTCCTCCTCCTTCATTCACATCATTATAATGCATGTTCATTACGACTTTTATTCCTCATCTTTGATCAGCCACACCTCATTCCTGCGGTTGGTCAGTTTGAAGGGGCTATCATATCCCGCTCTGTAAAATGGAGCCTCCTTGAATTTCATCCCATCCCTCTTGAGGCTCTCTATCAGTTTCAGAAGCTCTGCATGGCTGCTCTCACTGTTAGTAAAGCCTCCATAGGTCCTGCCAAAAATAAAACCAAGGCCATCTTCAATATTTTTTGTGGTAACTGCATTTTTTTTTTTTTAGGATTCACTGATAAAAATTTAAGTTCAAAATAGCACTTTTTTTTTCTTGTAATTTTTTTTTAGCATCGTGGCTTTAAAAAAATCTACAATTTAAAAGCCTTCATCACAAACATACCTCACAAAAACAGTGACCTCTTTTCTGTTCTCGATGAAAACATCTGGATCAGTGGGTTTGGCTGGGTCAGCCTGATGTTCCTCAGGGATGTAGAAGGACACAGTGAAGGTGCTTTCACAAGTAGGTCCAGCACCAGGGTTGATCAGACAGCTCACTGGTGCTGTCATCTCCACCTTACACTCTTGATACATGACACACAGGAAAAGTGCTCAGATAAAGCCAATATTCAAGGTGTTTCATAAATTAAAAGGTGCAGAAACATCTGAAACATCTGCTAAAACTATTTTGCAAGTAGAGTGTCATTTGGTGAATCATTACCACTGTTTACTCTGTGGGAACACAACCTGTCACATGCTTTTTATTATTATACAAGCATATCCAGATGTGATTCATTGCAGTCAGGTAGCTTACAGAAAACTTTCATAACTGAATATGAAACAAACCCATAACTGAATTTTGGCTTCACGCATAAGATTTCTCACCCATACACTTATATTTAATGTATTATGCAATAAAAATGTCATAAACATAGACCCAAAATGGCTGAAAGTACTCATTTTGAATGTCCACTACACAAACATCTTCTACAGGAACATGAGGACTTACTCTTTTCATTATTCCCCTGAATGTATTTGAAGAGTCTTTTGAAGCCTGTGCTTAAGGCTGGGTCCTCCTCCATGCCACTCACAGCTGTGCTGACCCAGTTTGTTGTGTGGTAAGTGCGGACCTCATAGTCTTCACCCTGAAAAGCATTTATTCATCAAATATAACTGGAAACATTTGAGCCATTAAACAACAAACCAGAAGAAACAAGGTCTGCTTTAAACTAAAGTATTAGCTCTGCTAATAAGCAGTAAGTAAATATTAACAAATCCAAAGTCTCTAGTAGAGTCTGAAGAGTTTCTGGCAAAATCCCACTGAACACACACACTAACCTTACTCTGTTGAGCAGTAAATTTTGGGTGCTGGAGTCCAGAAGAAAACAAAGTTTGACCGATGGCTTTAAGCATCTTTACTGTGATGCTGTTCAAAATAAAAAACACAATTTAAAAATGGCACTACATCAGAATGAAGCTCCACTCCTGACACCAGATGCATTCATATTTTAACCTAAAATATCTTTTTTTATATACATTTGTATAAAAGACATGGGGGAAATTTGGAGATTTTTTTTTTTCCATACAACATTTGTAGTCAAGTACGTTTGGAGGTAAAAAGGAGTTTTATAGTACTCTGCCCATGTTAACATGATTATGACAAGGCTATCAATAATTTATTTGTCAAGGTAATAATTAAATGTCAATACAACCTAAATGTGTTTGTTCAAGTTTTGACAATGCTGTAAGCTGTACATATCTCGCCATACTGAAGAAAAGTAAGTACACACTAGCAGGCATAGAATAATGGACGTGGATGAATGTTATCGACCGGTTGCCAAATTGCGCTGAAATCAAACTACTACTATTTTATACGCTTAAGTTAAGTAAACTCACCTGTCCGCTTTTGAATGTTAAAATGCAGCAAGTGACTAGCAAATCGCGAACGCAGTGTATATCGTCGCACAGGTGTGTTATAACGTCTAGATAAAGAAGATTCAGTTACGGGTGCTACGTAACAAGTCTCTGCTTAAGTAACGCTTACACTGACACTTCCGTGTTTTGTGTTACATCACGCACGAGAAGGCTCCGATTGGTTGTGACGAATATGTAAATAAAGAAGGACACGACCCAACAACTCTACACTACTCTGGTAAAGAAAAATTACATCAGTGCTTTTTACAACAATGGGACAAAATATTTGAAGAAGAAAAATAAAACTTTTTATTAAATCTAAAGCATTTTTGAACATTCATAAATAGTAATACATTGGTAAGGCGTTGCGTTATTTTGAAGTAAATAAGGTCAACTAGAGTCAGGTTGCAAACACTATTACTTTAAAAGTCGTACATTTTTCATCGTCACATCAATATTTTAGTACAAACTAATGGCTATTTGCAGACACACATAATCTGAAGTATTCCACTGACACTAGACACAAAAACCTGTAAACGTTTCATCAGAGGAACATCCCCAGTGTGCAAGAGATTATTAACTATGACATAAACATAAATGTAACTCTAAAGTGTTCTGACCTGAGCACCATAAACATGTGACCAAAGCTGATACGAATAAAAACACACAAGCAGCTATCGAATGGATCTCCCCGGTGGTTACTTCATCTTCAGAGCCGTGTTTTTCCTGCGTGGTGGCTCTCTCTGAACCTGTCTGGCTCGGGCACCGAACCCCAGGGACTGAAGAGATTCAGTGAGGAAGCGTTGAGTGGGAGATACGCACAGCATTATAAGAAGCTTGGCATCCCCTCCTGTGCAAGGAAGAGGCAAAAAGATGGTCAGTAGAGGAACGGGAGGGAAGAATGTAGGTAGGCCTTGTCTATGACACTTTTAAAGTGGCATGTTAAAACCTGACTGGTTGAACTGGTTTTAACAGTTTCAAATAAAAGCAAAGGAAACTCGTGTCACACACTATATACAAGGAAATAGTATTACAAAATCTTTATTCAGAGGCCAATGAGTACAAAGAGAAAAAAATAATATTGTATATAATTCATTATACCCAATATTTACCCCAAAATACACACGTATAAAAAATATCTGGCTTGTCTTGATCCATATTTTCTGAATGGACGGATGAAGACAACATTTTTGAGACAGAATAGAGAATTAGTGTTTCACAGCCTTCATGTGTAAAACAGTGTTGCTTCACAGTAGATCTTCTCTCACCTATGGCGTCCTGTAGTAGATGTGTGAGTTTGCTGTTGCGGTAGGGTACGTGAGGTCGTCTTTCGGCCAGAGCTCCCAGAACATCAGACAAAGCTGAGAGACTGCGGTTTATACAGGAGCTTTCCCACAGAGCCGCACCGGTCACACCTGACATCCCTAAACACATCCCAAAACATCAGCGCTACAACACTATTCATGTCTTCATTTACTTGCAGCGCTTGAATCAAATCTGACCTGAGATTTAACACTCCATAAACCTTATGACTCGATATGGTTATTGTTTTATTTGACTGTAAATGGCTTAACTAGTAACTTCTCACGATGGCTTTGACAAACGGAGCACAGCACTGCATTCTCTTACCTACACACTCGCTCCCAGCCAGGTCCACCAGCTGCAGCTTGGTTTTGATGGGGGGCTGTGTAATGCTGGGCCGGGGGGAGGGGCATGGCGAGTGGCAGGGTGAGGAGGCGGGGCTAGACGAGCGTGAGGAAGCCGCCCTGCGGCAGCGTGGGCTCCACCACTCCTTCTGAGACACCCGCTGGACGTCCTGTCGGGCATTCTGTAGTCGACGAGCTGCAACATGCATTAATTACGCCTTTATTAAAAAGGTTATTAGCTATTATTCTATTTTATAGAATTAAACATCTACTGCCCATATCTACTGCCCATATCTCTGTGAATCCTGAATCCAATGGCAACCTTTAAAAGATTTTTTTGTGCTATCTTAAGAAACCTTTGGAATGAGAATTGGGTTCTCTTTTTAAAGTAGCAAGAAAGTGTGTGTGAATGTGTGTATGTGTAGATAACTAATCCACTGGGTGTGTGAGAAAATGGAGCTTTGTGTGTCTTCAGATAATACGCTTGGTTTCACTTAACAGCCATAACCGTGTGTGCTGCAGATAGCGGCGTATGGCTTGAGGGAACATTACAGCTTCAAAACATATGAGTTGGGGAGTGGAACTCTTGAAGAAACACTGTATATTATACCTAGAGCCAGTGCATCTGGGCTTTTGGAGGTGACTGTGAGAGTGACGATGAAATGAGATCTGGAGGAGTCCATGTGCACCAGGGTGGGACTGTGGGATCTTAGTTTTAACACAGAATTGATCAGCTGCATTACCTCTGCAGAGCTCCGCACCGACCTGAAACACACACACACACACACACACACAAGTCAAACACATGCAAACCCGTGACAGTCCTGTGTGCATGCAACAAAAGCTCAAAGTACAATGAAAAAAGTAAAAAAAAAAAAAAATGCTTACTGTCAACTTGCAGTAAATGCAACCCACAAATCCATTAATGCATCTAAAAATATCTAAACAGTACCAAAACTGTTTAATATATTGCAAAAATGGGGGCAAAGTCCAAAACATCTAATATTATTTATTAAAATGATCACAAACTGCATAGATCAATTAATAATGCAAAATATACACGGAACTACCAACAATATACATTGAAAGCATATTTTCTTCCCTTTTAAGAAATGGTTAATTTGGTAAATATGTGTAAATAGTGGTTATTTTCTACATATACCCATATATTTACAGAATGTATAAATAATTATCGTATTATAAACAAACATGAATTAACAATGAACAAGACAAGTGTTATTTTAGTATAATTGAGATGCAAATTTTTTATATTTAGAATAAGTGTTTTTTTTATATAATTTTAGATTTTCATTTTAATTTCACTTAAAAATTTTTTAATTTTGTCATGATTTATTGTTAATTTTTTATGTTTGTATAGTTTTTATTATTATATATTTTATTTTGTGTTATGTATTATCTTTTAGTTACTTAAAAAGTAAATATGTTTTTAGCTTTAGTTTCATTAACTACAAAAACCCCGCAGTAAACAATTGTATATTTATAACTATTATATTTGATTTAAATAATTAATAATAGCTTTATTTGTTACTTTATCATTCTTAATACATGAACTAATATTAACAAACTGAACAAACATATTTTGTTATCTTATGCATGATTATATATTTAGTGGCACATTATTATTTGCACTGACCAATGTAGTTTACAAAACTGTTAAAATACAACATGCTGAAATGTGTGATATGCTGTGACTCACTCATATGTTAGACAGGGCACCTCACTGGTGCCTGTGCTGGTGGTGATGACTTCTCTCTTTAACCCAACTGTCACCCCATCTTCATCTCCGGCCAGCAGATCCAGAACCTCATTATTATAGACCTCCACCACTGACATCTCCACCGTATGACTGTCTGCTGGCTTCTCGGAGATCAGCCTGGAACATTTATCAGCGCAGACAGACTTTATGTTGTGATACTGTAGATAACTAGATATTGTAGTGATTTTAACTGTGCTCTGAGAGAGAAGTGAGCTGAGGCTTACTTGAATAGCTCATTGGCTGCTTTTGGAATGATGCCCTGCCGAGAGTCCTGCACTGCAGCTGTAGGATCCTCAGACTGGGAGCCAATCATTGTGTGTGTCTTTCCACTGCCCGTTTGGCCATATGCCATGATACATACATTATACCTGAAATGAAGAAGTGATCTTTTTGTGTGTGTGTGTATATGTATATATATATATATATATCTATATATATATACATACAGTACTTAGTCATTCCATCAGAGGGCCTCCCTAATAGTAATTTATTTATTTATTTATAATTAATTATTAATAATTAATGCCATGTCAGCAACAGTGGCTACATTCATGGCAAGATTAAACATATCAAATACACAATTCAGTGTGTATATTGCAGCCATTTGCTAAAATCATTTAAGTTAATTTTTTTCCCTCATTAATGTACACACAGCACCCCATATTGA
>JAUMHE010000075.1:12640231-12686038 GCA_032359235.1 Enteromius mattozi
CTTCAGGTGTGTTGGATTAGAGTTGGAGCTAAAATCTGCAGGACACCGGCCCTCCAGGACTGAACTTGGTGACCCCTAGACTGACAACAGATGCTCTTCCAGTGTTACTCATTTAGTACAGTCCAAGAAGTGTCTTCTCTTTGTAGGAACAGCAGAGGGTGCCAAATACCAGCAGGTTTAAAATGTAAAGAGGGCTTTGCAAGAAAGTCTAGCTAGCCAGACTTGAATGGATTCTGCAGTAAAGGAACTATCTGCCATAACTATTTTTCCACCAACTGAAAGTGATGTGGCTCAGTCTCTTTTTCTTTGGAATATGATCAAAATTGCCTCTCATGTTACTTTTGTGATCAATTGGTTGCATTAGTTATTTTCAGTTGATAACTAATATATAGACACCATTTCACCTTGGGTTTTAAAACATTTCTACACCGTTTCCGGTGTGCTTTTTGGCTGCTTTGTGTCTTCATTTAATCATTTATATTGCGAGACCGCAATTCACAAGGTGTCCAAAGCGCATGCGCAAACACAAAATACAGTGGCCAAGTCAAACTGACGCATGAATTATTAACTAATAAAGTAAACTTTTTTTTGCACATGTTTGTTTTTACTTTTAAACAAGTGAAAAAAAAATTGTCTCGTACAGTTTTATACATTTTAGGTGCATGACGTCTACTAGTGGATAGATATTTTTTTCTGTCACAGAAAAAAATGTACAAGAAAAATATTGTTAAAATCTGTATAAATATATGTCTGATATCCTATTTAACTGAAAAATAGTTTTGTACCTGTCTGGTTTTCTGAGAATAAAAATATTTAACACTTATTCCCAACATACTTGGTACATCCCCCCTTCCCGCCACCATCTTGAATATATTATGCACTCAAAACAAAAGAATTGATAAAAATACAACAATTAAATGGAACTGTAGAAAACACTTTGGGGGTTCACCAGTTGGTGGCTGGGGCATGTGGCTTAAATCCTAAATTATTCAAAATGGCTTCCAAACAGCGGTCCACTGCAGTGACCACGATGCATCAAAGGGTTAAAGCAAGTTTGCTTCATATTTTATTATGGCTTGCTATGACCGTGTCCTGACATTCTCCTTTGAAAAGCATTTCAACTGTTCTTCCTTTAAAATTAAAATAAAGAGAAAAATTGTGATGGCTTTAGAGTCTTCTCTAGTAAAGTGCCTTTATTCTTTGCTGCAGGTTTCTGCATTTTCTTTTTGGCAGTATTACATTAGCAGTTGACAGTTTCCCTTTGTTATGGGCCAGCAAGCTTTTTATCCAGAGGACTTCCTTTGAGTCCATGTGTTTTGTGCGGTTTGAAACTTTATTAACTTAGAGCCCCAAAAACATGACCCGTGAGGCTGAACACAAATTGAGTTTCATACACCCACTGTCAACCCTTTTGGACTACGATTTCTCTCACTGATGTTCCCTTTCAGAGCCAATTAAATTCACTCTTAATGAAACATGAAATTTGCTATTAGGAATTTAAGACGATTAGGTTCTGAGTCATACAGCCGAGAGTAAGATTGATCCAAAGGCAGTGACTTCATATTGTTAAAACCCTGTGATTTGCCAAAGCTTGATGTCATTCATCATCCATTCACTGTTAGACACGCATTTGATCACTTTAGAAGATTCCTAGGTTGTGGTTTGTGTGAGGGTTCAGGTGCAGCAGAAATGTCAAAGGTTTTGTTCTCAAATTCTGCCTGCTCATTGGAAAAACCCTTTAATATTAGTCTTTTTCCAACTCGGACTGATGGCATGTTTTGGTGTGGCCTACTTTTTTCCTCTTAAATTCAGCCTGCCAGAGTTTGCTTCCTTCCACCATGGCTCGTAAAGTAGACAGGCTTGCAGTCTAGAGTAGAGTTTTCTCAGCTTCTGGAAGGAAAGAAGGAAAATACCAACATCTATTCATCAAGCTCAGCCCTCCCTTTTTTACCAACCTATCTGTCTGCTACTCATTTTCTAACACCACCCTCTCTTTTTCCAAGAGCACTGTGACCCCTTTTCCTGTTTTCTCTTATTCACTGCTCTTTATTTCTACCGGTCCTTCCATCTTTCCTGTCTCCTTATTTACACCCCGTATAAATGATCAGTTTTAGTGTTTCCCATAATAATTTGATAGATTTATTGTGTCCAAAGTCAGAAACAAACAGCATTTTGTCAGTTCAGACAACCTTTGCCTGCTCTCCTATATAATTTCCTCTTCTTACGCTTACTAACTTCACTTTCACTCTCTTTGCCAGGGAAAACATTTGTCTCTGATTAAAGATAGCCCCATATAACGTTATTTAAAACTCCCAACTAACAGTGATGAGATGCATAGAATTTCTCTTCTGTTGATGATTATGACTCACTGACACATTAAAAAGGAGTGTTTTCCACTCTCGTATTAATGACAGATTTTGAGTATTTTTGCCACTGATAAATTTAGAATATAGAGGATAAACGTTCTTCTTAGACTTTTATATGCTGTTGCTGAAAATAGTCTTTCATTTTGTATTGTGTATAAATAGAAACATGTCTGCTTTGAGACCACTAGTCTGTAATCATAACAGAAGAGATGGAAAATTAATCTTTTGACCCTCAAGTTGCAGTCGTTGTCTTTGTTTTGCACAGAAAGCAAATGTTTTTTCCACATGATCCAGTGATGCTTTGAACAGTGCCGCACATTGTGTGGCTTGTTTCTTTTCGCCATTTTCTATATTTTTATTGTTGATAGATGAACAAGGCGCATTTGCCCAACCACAAGTGCCATTATGGTACTTTTAATAGAGGGTTTGGGTTAGGAAAAGGACTTTGTTTTCTTTGCGTTACATAAAGTGTACCATTATTATTTCGGAAAGAATTGAATAAATTGTGTCTGTCCAAACAGGTTACAGTTCAAGATTCTCATTCTGGAATTAATTTAGTAGAATTCTCATATATAGTGAGGCTGACTAACAACATGTTAAGATTCCTTGTTATGTGTTCCAAGATCAAAGGAACATTTAAGAGAGAGATTACGTAAGTACTATACTTCAATGTAATTTAAAGGGCTGCATTGATTTTGTCATCCTGAATTTTACATTTGGCAACCAAAAAAAATGTTTAATGTTAAAATTATTTTTTAAAATAGTCAAATCAATAAATAAAATGATACACTGATAAACAGTCAATGTTATTTTAGTATTATTTATATACTATTATAGTATTAATTTCAGTTAGCTGCAAAACAGTTTTGATTGTAGTTTTATTATTTTTTAATTAGTAGGATGTTTTTTTGTTTTAAATTACTGTATGTTTCAGCTTTATTTCAATGATAGAAATAGTTTTTTTTAAT
The DNA here is from genome assembly GCA_032359235.1 of Enteromius mattozi. NCBI lineage: Eukaryota > Metazoa > Chordata > Actinopteri > Cypriniformes > Cyprinidae > Enteromius > Enteromius mattozi. The sequence continues at coordinate 12,643,566 of JAUMHE010000075.1, forward strand.
TAACAACAAAACTCCAGATAATGCCTGAGAATTGTAAATACTGAAATCTTATATACTGACCAGAAGCCTTATGTGCGTATTTATTACCATAAACACTGTTTGAGAACAATCTAGCTGATCTAGTTGGATCTACCCTTATCCTGAGCTAGTACAGAGACTTACAACAACAACAACTGAGACAGAAAATATTCATGTCCCTGAAAATGTTTTTATTTACATACTAAATTATCCAGATTTTTTTTCTATGCACTCTGCTAAGATGTTTTCAGCAGAAGTGGTATGAAAGGCTTGAGAGAATACGTTGGCTGTTCACAGGGTGCTTCCCACTTTCTTCACCTAACCAAGAAAGCTCTCATCATACCAGTGATTTAGCCACGTTTAGATTAGAAGTTTATATCTGAATAAAAACAACAATCTGTCACACTGTCTGTTTGTAATTTCCTCCAGTTTCTCTTATTGCCACATTAATTACTGCTGATGCCAATGGGCCTTTGTGTGAGAAGTCGTGAAACAGAAAGTTTCACAGTTTAGCCGTTAAAAAACAAAGCATCGCGCTTTAAATAAAAACCTTTGGTTCCACCATGAAAAATGACTCCGTATTTAAAAAGATTTCTAAAAATGTTGATAAGAACTGAGAGATTTTCTTTTTATGCCTGTTACAGTCTTGGCACTTTTGCACATTGTCACATCTTTTAGATTTACAAAATGATGCAAAATGAACATTGGGCTAAGAGAATGAACACTTGTTTGGGTTTTGTCTGAGGTGCCTGTTTTGCTGTAGGACCCAAGGGTTCTTTTTCATACCTTATCATAAAACCTCTTCCTTCACTTGGCACCCACGGTAATTAATCACATCATGTTTATACCATTTGTGTGAACAGTCCCCATTTCCTCACTAATGCAAAATGTTCCCGGTATCAACAGGAAGTAAATGTAAAAGCAAAAGGTGAAACACACAAAAGAGTGTTAAATTATATAGCGGTTGGTTTTTATTTGCATAAAGTCTTCACTGTGTACTTGTCAGTGGAGAGTATATTTAAGATTTAATTTGATATACGATGTGTGAAAAAAAACTAATTTTGAAAATTACTAAATTTATCTTCAATCTACATAAACTATACTGTTAGACATTATAATTTCTCATGCCCTTTGAGAAACTTTGTTAGAAGTGCATAGCATCATTATATTACTTGGAACTAAAAGTTGATGTTAGTGAGGACTGTTTCCTTTTTGAATTATAATACACAAAGCTGTGTTATGTACATCTGTAAACTGTGAAAGTTTAAATGTTTAGTGTTTGTTTGTTTGTGTGCCTGACAGGAATGTACACTTCTTGTAAGTCAGACCTGGTTTAGAGTTAGATATCTTTAAAAAAATATACAATTACTGTGGTCCCCACAACAAAGCAGCTCAGTTTATAAGCAAGAGAAGCAACTCACTTACAGGTCAAAAAACTCTCCATCATAAAACATACACATGTTCAAGAGCCTTACCCTGCCAAAGAGAAGTGATCATGGAGAGATCGAAAAGAAAAACACCTGCCTGAGAGATCAAACTTCGATCCGCTCACGTTCAAGCACTACTTTGAGGAAGATGGATCTGTGGGTAAACGTTCCAGCTAATTAGATGGAAAATTGAATTGTTTCACTTTGAGGCTCCGTCCAACATTGTTCAAAAGAGGCTTTCATGAAAGTTCACCGTGATTTTATGTGTAACATCTGGTTCTCAGTGATTCGATAGTTAACATTAAAATGCTTTGGCTCTCCAAAATGCTTATATAATTAAGGAAAACACCAGTATCTTCCGATTTGTCAGACGGTATCACACATGAAGAATTTTTCAGCATAGCAAGTCACTGACAACCATGAAACTCTTATCATGTTTTAAATTGACCCATGAGTTTAAAAAGCAATTGAGGTTTTGTTTCCTACATGTTGTTTTGGAAAGGTTAGGTAACACAAAGCCCGCTAGACTTTGCGATAACATGCGCTTCATTTTTTCTGGCAGTAGTTTCTTACCAAAAGCCAGCTTTATGATACAGATTTTTTATATACAATTTACATGAAAGAGCAATGGTGGAGGACACCAGTGCCAGCTGAAATAAACACAAACCTACAGTGCCAAATCATGAGGCAATACATTTTAAACTGACAGATCAGTTGGCCCATGTATAAAGGACAAACAGGTAGAGAGAAACAGCCGTTATTAAAGGTCTTTCTGAAACATCAGGTGAGGATATTTAATCTCCAAACCGCATAAAAGACCATTTCCACACAAATTAAGCTGAAGTCAATAGCACTTTGGGGCATATTTTGATTACCACTGAAAATAATGTTGACCCTTGTTTTCTTTAAAACTGAGGTAACAGTAAGACAAGAACAATGAAAGCAAATGGGGCTAATTTTTAATAACGTTTAGAATTATAGACTAAGCATATTAAAATGCATGTGGTGAAAAAAATGCCAAATGACATGAAAAAAAACAGAACAGAAAATAGCCTATTACTTCTAAATTTTGATGATTAAATTATAACATTATAAGTGGATCTCAAAGAACAGTACAAAATAAAAAACAAAGGCAGTGCATGACCCCTTTAATGTTTACAGATTGGCATTGAACCTGGAATATTCCTTTCAGTCACTTTGAAATTAATGCAAAAATATTATCTGTTTCTACATTTAGCTATCTCTTCCTGACATGATTCCATTTTTCATGGTACATGGGAAATCTAGGTCAGTTTTTTTCCGATGTACTGATTTTTCTCCTTTTTATGGAAAAAATGATCGCATCACAAAGTGAAAAATCACTGGAGGTTACAACGCATTTAAAAAATGCTTATTGTCAGAAAGACACGGAGGCTCTGGAATACGTCTGAGGAGACTCTGCATGTCTGACATAAAGCTCCACTCAGGACGTGATGTACTATACCCAGGCGTAGCACTCTTGCTAATTCTTGTCATCGAACGGTTCTAAATATCCCTCTGTTTGCACAAGCGGCTTGAAACAGCCAAAGGAAAGACAACAGAGACAACAAACGGAAAGAATTCAGCATTCAGGTCAAAATGAACAATGCTTGTCGCTTAATCAACGCATGTCTTTTTTCCACAGAAAGGCCATCGCTGCAGTATCCATCCATCACTCCACACATCTGTAGGTCAAGATTTTGGGGTTGATTTATTTTAGAAAACAAGTCTCCCCCCGTCCTCCTGTTGTCCCAGTTACTGATAGCCATAAATACAGCACTTTATCCTCAGTTAACAACTGTGCAACTCTTCTACTAAAGTCAGATGGTATTTTGGTATATCACTTATGACACTGTGAATAATGACATTGTGTAGAGCTGCTTATATCTGAAATGATCTTGTTTACAACTGATGATTTTAGCTACGTTATTGAACTAAACCAAAACAACAATGAAGTAAATTAAGCTTAATAATTATACTATAAGAGGTGCTTCACAGCTGAAATTTAATTTGTTTCATATTAATACATATTAAAATAGTACCACTTTTCACACTTTGTTTTCTTGTTATTTATTGTTGAACATTTCAAATAATTCATTCTGGTAAAAATGTGGCAAAAATGTCAAACCTCATAAACAGAAAATGTAATATAAAATTTTATTTTATAGTTACCATCCTGAGGTTCAGCCTCCACCAGCCATTTGTTGAAAAATTGTACATATTTCATGCTTTAAAAGTCTTTTTCATACCTTTATTTGCACCATATTCATGGAAAATGTCTTAAAGTGATTCAAAGAAAAAAAAAAAATTATATGCTCTTTGATTTATTTCCTTGTTGTTAAGTAATTGCTAAATACAGACCTGGCCCTTTCAAGTAAGGTCTGAAGAACATTAGGTTTAGTTCTAGGTTATAGGTTATAGAGAAGACTTATTTTATGGGCTCAAAGGGCAGACTAGAATTGCTTTAACCTCTTAACACCACCTGACCTGAGTAGGCAAGTTCTGACAAATGTCCAGAGGTATTGTGCAAAGAGTTGTATATCTGCCACACAATGCGAACATCAATCTGTTTCAGAGTTCAGCATTAAAGTTTTTGTATCATTTCTATTTTAACTGTGGTGTATATTTGACAGGGTATGTTTGCACGTTCACTTTTGTGTTTGCTTGTTTGTAAAAGATTCTTCTATCTCCCTGCCAGGGGTTTTTCCATCAGCAGATCTTTAGACAAAAACAGATGCTTTAAATCTCCACAGCTGAGAGACTCCAGGAGAAAGTACACAACTAACCTTTCGGAGAAATATTTATGTCTCTTTTGGTATCATTATTTGTTTATTCATTTCTTCTTTCATTCAGCCCACTCGTCATTCAACAAAAAAAGTATGAACAATACACATAATGAAAATGGTGTTCATCTTTGCCATATTGAATAAAGGTTACAGATGCATTATGTGTTTAAGAAAGCAGTCAGACTAGTGCAAAACAGGTCAAAGAGTTGGTTGGGCATCATTTACAAAAACAGCAAAATTATGAAATAAGTCAAAGGGAACATTCTCAAGAATGCTGAATGAATGCCATGTACGAAAACCTCAGAAATGACAAAAGAATGGACTAAACACTCTCAGTCTCAACAAAAAATCCACCATGATCTTTGAAAAGCTGGAATTTATGGCAGGTCTGGAAAGTTCTTGAACTAAATGCAAAATGTGAAGCAAAAACCCTTGAGCTATGGAAATAAAGCAATAAGCAATAGAGCCCCGAGCAATGGAAAACAGTAATGGTCTGAGGAGTCATCTTCAGCCCTATTTCCTGTCTCCAGATGGGTTACGATTGGATAAGACCAAGTGAGGCCTTTATACTACAATTACCTGTTAACGATTATGTGCTGCCATATAGTGACCATGAAGAAAGGAGTTTATTCAGCATATGGAGCTTTTGAGTCACAGACACTTAGGAAACTAAATGTACATAAAAACATTTCAAACCAACTAGCCTAACAGAGTTGAGTCTGAACAAACTATGACATACAATATGGGAAAATGTTGCTGATTTAAGAGTTTGTGAGTTCCCATGCACAGATCATGTGGTGACTGTTATAGGATTATTATGGAACCATGGTAATGGGGAAAAAATGAAATAAAGGAAATAAATGAATGCTTCTGTGTTCATTTGCATTCATTTTGTATTCTCTCTAGCATTCTCTTGCAAAAGTATTGCATTCTCACAAGAAACTGCATTTTCTCATAAAATGTTTGTGGTGAAACATTCATCATGTCCATTTAGGGGCTTTTGCTGTTTGATGACATTATATATGTTTTTGTTATCACTGCGGGCGGTGGTGTTAGATGTAATATTTGTTGCCAATTTGAGGTTTGTTTATGAATTGTTGATCTACTATAAGGTTATATAAGAACTCTTTTAAAATAGGTTCAAACCTAAAGTGAATGATTCATTTAGAATGATGAAATTCAAACCGGCTAATCAATGTCATATTACAATTAATAAAGAGCACGTAAAAAGTTCAAAGAATCATGCTGCCTTGTTTGTCTTTTTCCTCAACAGTTCTTTTTTCCCCATTGTATTTGCAGGAAAAAGAACGCCCTATTATGCAGTTACGGATCCTTTATACTGTTCCCATTTTCTAAATGTTAACACTCCATACTAAACTAAATCAAGGGTGATTTTAGCAGCACCAGAATGAAATAAACCTCACTGAACCTTCATGGATTAGGATGTGGAGCATTTTCCATTTCTCTCATCCTTTTAAGAACTGAAAGGGTTTCCTTCTTGAAGTATTTTAAAGGTCATGCTACACAGACTTGACAGCAATCCAAGAAGCACTGAAGCTATTCTGAGGGTGGCCTTGATAAGTGTCTTACTTATGTTGTCCAGTCCCTCTAAATATGTCAGGACTGAGATGAGGCCATGCTTTGATCATAGCAACACTGCCTTCTGTCCATCCAGCATCCGTCCATCTTCAATACCCGCCTATTCTATGTTGGGTCACTGGGGAAGGTTGGCGCTTTTCCCAGCATATCTCAGGCCAAAGGCAAGGAAACACCCTGGACAGGTGGCCAATCTATCACAGAACCAGCCATGATAGGACACTCTGATATATGAGGAACATCTTGCTTATTGACCAGAGAGAACAGCCATACGTTGTACGTTTTGTTTGGGTGTACACAATGTTTTTATTATCAAAGTTAGCAGTAACTTTGCCATAACAGCTAATATTCAGGACTAAAAAAAAAGTGGTGTGGCATTGCGCTATTGACTTCAGTAGACGTCCCTCCAGTAGGAGGCGATAAGTGATTATCTTTAAGAAGAAACCACAGCAATGATGGACACTGGCAATTAATCATACTTGAGAATAATTTTTGATAATATTTTAGCAATCATATCCTGTGTGTTTCTTTTAGCTGAATCTGTGAAAACTAGTAAGAAAACTAAGAAAAAGTTGTGAATGAGGCGAACATTTACCTGCAATCCAGTAGGTAAAACTTGCAAATGTCTTCTATTGTTTGGCAGTGATAAAGCAGACTCTGTGCAGATGAAGACAAACATTTACATTTATTAATTTTGAGTGATATAATTTTATCCACAAAAAAATAACTTCTGAGTGAGGCAATAAATCAACCACTGAATATCTTTATGAGTGTCATTGAATTAATCACTTACTGGATTTGTTTAAAGACATTCTTTCATTCAGGAAGTCATTGAATTAATTTTATAGTGTAGGATAGTGTGATTTAAATTATGTTGTCTACATTTTTGCTTTCTGATGGTGTTACAAAATGTAGTGTTGCAAAATGGCTTTTATTATTTTCCAGTTCTGTTCGGAGGTTGATGGTCCCACACCCACAGTCTCCTTCTGGGACTAGTCAAAGGGGAAAAGATTTTGTAATTAAACTTTCTTGATGATGTTACAGTAATGTGTATAAAATGATAGAGTGCTAAAATCATGCAGTAATGATTATGTAACGAAGAAGGGGGAAAAAAATGACTACACTCCCAAAGAGCTCTGGAACATGCTTAGTTTGTGGCACAATGGGGCTTAAATTGTCAAACGTAATTTCTAACAGCTGTTTAAATCTCGAATGGTGACTGGGATGTTTACAATTATTGTGATTACTTTTTAATTAAAAGTAATTATTAGCACAGATTAACACAATGACAAACAGAGAATGAAATGTTTTGTTACTGAGGGCAGCTGGTGAGCAGAACAGGTGGGGAAGGCCTGTTGATAGAGACAAGAAAAGCAACTCCTGGTTTTCTCCTTTTTTCAACTCAGAATTTGAGAGGTGTTGGCATGTTCAGAGAGAGACCAGTTCAGTCACCCTACATCTGTACAGTCAGTTCAGGATATTATTTAATGCAGGGTTATTAATAAGCCATTATGCTGTATATTACTTTGGAAATCCTGTTGCCGTGGGGCTAAGTGAATGAGAGCAACTTTTATATTTTTCCATGTAGCCTATGACTTGAGTGACACTTAATGAGTTTTCAAGATGTTATTTCTTTATGGAATTTTGCAAATTTAATGACACTGCACCACAGCCAGGAGACGGGAGAAAAAACCTCTCTATTCATCCGTATATGTATTTGGTTATTGTATTGTACAGATAAATTGCACTTGATTTCTTTGCCACGCTTGCCATCTATTATCATTAAAGTGTATCTAGACATCTGCTCATATGGTGGATGTATCTAGATGTAGCAGTGCCTTATGCTACCATTGCACCTACCGAGTTTCTGTTTTGACTAAGGAATCCCAGTCTTGCCCGACTATGTTTTATAACTTTCAGGATCTGTCAGTTCTCCTGCCCGCTTGTCTCTCTGCCCCTCCATTATTCTTCCTCTTCTTCTTCTCCCATTGCTGCTCTATCTTGTTGGCCTCAATGTTTGTCTCCTTGTGTCTAAGCACACATGATGATAATTCTGGCATAGGAACGCATCCCAATGGAAAGCATTAAAATATAATTCAAGTCTGACGACCGTGCAAGGATGCGGATAAGATGAATGTCTCTGCTACGCAATTGTCTGTCTGTCCAGATGTTTTCTCTGTCTTTTTCCCCCTTCTCCTTCACTGCGTCTGTTTTTCTCTGCTGTCCATCTGAGCAGCATTAAAGGTATCGCTGAACTGGTGTATCTCGAGAGGAGAGTGGTTTTATCATTAGATGATGCAAGAGTGAGGGAGACACAATGTTATCCCTTTCGATTCTCCTACAATGACTCACTTAATTATGGATACTTTGAACTTAATATTTTTGGTGCTATATGGGCAGATGTCCCACAAAATAATATTGTTGTTGTTGAAAATATAGCTTAAACGATTGTCTTTTTTATGTTTGTTTGCAATAACTGAAATGCATTATTCAGTAAAACCATTGTGATGTGAGCCATTACTTACAGTTAGATTTTTTGCATAGTTCTTTAATAGTAATAATGTCATCTATAAAAACTGTTGGTCAAAGCAATTATCAGTCTTTATGAGTTATTTCCTATTCTTTATTTTAGATTAAAAAAAACCTTAATATTGAAAAGAGAATTTGCAATGCTTCAGCATTGTTACCCATAAGATAAAGCCTCTGCCCTATGAGAAAAAGTCAGAGCTTATCAGTGTTTTCAAGTACTTGCTGTAATGTTGGTAATTCAAACAAACATGAAGAAGGAACGTTCTTTGTCCTTCATCACAGCAAATACTTCCTCTCACTCAGCACTCAGACCACTTTAAATGAGTTTGTGTCAGCATGAAATGTAACATTAACACTCTTGTAATTGTTACACTGTCTTCTTCAATCTAGAGTTTCACCCCTGCAAACATCTAGTCAAGACTGAAGAGCAACTTTGGAGCGTTGTGTGAATTCTTCCACAATAACACAAATATTCCACCTGCGGTGCGTTTGAGCCACAGCCAGGCCCACCATCAGCCCCTCACGTGTTTCATTTCTCAAACAGAAGTGAAGACAGAGAGCAAGTGGATTTTTCCATAATGCTATCCGAGGAAGCAGGAGGAGTTCTGTGTTCTACAACTGCCTGTCATTCCATTATACTTAGACTTAATGGGTGCATCAAAAAAAGAGAAGAAAAGATGATCTGACCCAGCAGATTAAAGCCAGAAGGGCTGATCATTAAAATCCATTTAATTTGTTTTTACTGCAGCGTATTTGTACCATCATTGTGTTTCTAACTTCAGCTGTTGATTATTAAGAAAGCTAATTGATTAAGTTTTCTTTTTTTATGTAGGTAGTAAAATTGGGCTAATCTGTTAAATGCGGCTTCATAATAAAAGAAGGAAAACAAGGAACAGTAAAACATTTTCTTGATGTGGGAAAAAAAACCCATCTTAGTGTGGGATTTGTAGAAATCTATCTCTGGTGTGAGGAATTTGTTTTGAGAAAGAATAGTTATATGTCAGAGTTAAGAAATGAGGAGTTTGCTTGTTAGAGGGAATAGCACATCCAAACCATCCAAATATGGCATTCAGTGGGTTCAGAGTCTGACATTCATCTTCCACACTGATTGAATTTAGAATAAAATGATTTTATGTGTGTTAGAGTTGTTGGTTTAAGGCATGTGAAAGATAAGAGCTATTATTATAAAACTCATTTAAGTCTGGAACGATACTGTTTCTAAACTTTCCTGTTAAAATGGTGTAGTTTTGGGGAAAGTATACTTTTAAAAGTAAAGTATTATAATATTGTGTTACTCCATAAAAAACTAACTACATTAGTTACATAGTTATAAATTACATTACTTTTTAATTACTTTATGTCACCTGAGCTGGGCTTTCTGATCAAGTAACAAATAACAAAACAAATACCCAACAGTTGTATTTTTGGCAACTGTAAAGGCCCCTTTACACCAATCGTGAAATTAATAAGCCTCAGGCTGAAGGAAGGTCCTCTATCTTTTCATCTTACTGCCAGCTTCTCTCAGTATGGGGACAGTAGAGTTGTCAATGAATCGATTGGAAACAGTAACTTGCATTACATCTTTATTTTGTTGTAACTGTAAAAGTCATGCTTTACTATACTACTGATTATGTGACTTATGTTTCCTGAAAAGGCGTTTTATTCAGAAATGAACACTGACAGTTAGAGGGGCGTGGTTAAGGATGTCTTGCTTTTTTTTAAAACGTTTTTTTTTTGTGGATTGACTTGCACTTTATGAATTGTTCACCACAAAAATAGCAATGTGAGCAAACAGAATAAATATAGTAAATTAATGTGGAATTTAAACTTATTCAGAAATAAAAACAATATATATACATATACGTGTGCAATTTAATCTAGTCACTTAACAAGGCCAATAATGTCGGAGAAGAGCAATAGTGAACTGCTAACTTGATACTTGCTCAGACTAAATTAGTGAGTCATTATCTGCTGTAGTCAGATCAGTTGAATTAATTATTCAGTGATGTTTGTGAATTGGATTAAGTTGTCCATTAAAAAGAATTAGCTGAAAAGACATTCATGAATGAATTGAACATCTTTTTTTAAAGGGACAATACATATTAATTAACATGAGTAAACAGGTCTACTATGTAAATGTGCTAGATTTAGTTTTCATCTGCAGTCCCTGTAACCATATGTTCTGTACTATAGTGAAGTAAAAGTCATAAATTATGTTTTTTTAATGCGTTGAAAGTAAAAGAAAACATGCTGTTCCCTGCTTTTTTAAAACAACAAAACCAAAGAAACGAGAGAACGATTTTAGAGAGTATTTATGCTTTTAGTCAAATTACATTAATATCTGTAGTATAACATAAAATATGTAGTGATCCTGTATGTAATTAAAAAGCAGAAAAGGAAAAAACTTGACCGCAGTATTAAAATCCCCAAATTCATCACATGCTAAAAAGTGTGAGAAAGTCACATTACCAAATTACTCATACTTCCTCTGAGACACAGAGCTCCAAATCGATTATTTCTGCTGAATTGACAAATTGTCCATTCCTGCTACTCAAAGACACATGTGTTTGAGGAAAAAAGGTAATTTATCACTACATAAGTATCCTCATTCATGAAGAACAGGCACCATGGGCATGTTTGTTTTTATTTTTTAGGCACTCTAAGTGTGTTCTGATGGCTCTTAAACATTAACAGGAGGCGTTTCCACCACACTGCTTTGACTTGGCTCTAAACGTGTGACTTCATCTTTCTCTAAGTGTTTACCTCTCGATGATGCTGCCATGGAAACGCAGCCATTTTGGGATGTGTATACATAAGAAACTGAGGAATAAAAGACAGACTGATCAAAATCACACGGTCTCAAACAAGCTTGTCAACCAGACATAAATATTAGAATTTCATTTGTCACAGTGTGAGAGCAATATGAGTGTGTTGATTTGCTTTTCGGAGACCATCTGACTAATCATTTTTCATCCAAAAATAATAAACTTGACTTGATCTGAAAATGTCAACCAGTTCACTTGACATGCAAACTCAGATGCAGAGGTAAAGACAACTGATTATTTTGGCTGAAGATTACGTTGATGTCATTTGAAAGTGAACAATCCTGTATTGAAGTCAAGATATTCAAAAGTTGTGTAATTGAATGTGAGATTTATTCTATCAATCCACTGCCAAATTTAAAAGGTAAAAACATAAAGAGACATTTAAAAAGTGTCATATGACGAAATACAATACGAGTAGGGTGTATTGTTAAAAAAAGATAAAAAAAAAAAAACTAAACAAAATAAACGAACACAGAATACTTTAATTTTATACATTGTAAATGACACTAGAATGACCCTATACTTTATACATACTTGACCCTACCTTTATACTTACAACATATATATTTTTTATCTGCATAAATCTTGTAATCAAGTTTGTCCATGTCAAAATTGTAAAATCATACCCCATCAACCATCATCAAAACTGAATGGTCACTTATGTATTTTTTAAAGAGAAACTGGAGTATAGCACATGGTCAAACTCACAGGGAAAGGAATGTGAATGATTTTGTTAGTGTGACTGTGTCAGTCGATTGATTTATAACTGTTGTTAAGGTGATGTAAAACTGAGCTTTGGATCTTGTGATCAAAGGAAAGAACAAGTGGAGCGGGAGGAAAGGGATTCCCCAGAGATGACAAACGAGCTGCCCAGAGAATGATTATGAGCCTGTACTTCTGCTTGCATGTGTAGGCCTATGTTTCTGTGGATCCCCAGAAGATATAAAATGGTGCTCTGTGATATTTTTTCCATAGCTAGCATTCTTGGACTGCGTCCAGAACTGCATACATCCCTAATATATAGCAGGCAAAAAAAAGTAGTATACCGAATATATATGATATTTAGAAAACAGTGATTTAGAATCTTAAAAGAATAGTTCACCCGAAAAATATAAATTCTGTCATCATTTACTCACCCTTGAGTAGTTCCAAACCTGTATGAATTTCTTTTTTCTGACGAACACAAAGGAAGATGTTTTGAAAAAGGTTTGTAACAAGGCTGTTTTGGTCACCATTGACTTTCATAGTAGGAAAAAATAAAATACTATGGGAGTCAATGGTGACCCAAAACAGGGTCACCTTTAAAGGGATGGTTCACCCAAAAATGTAAATTCTGTTATTAATTACTTACTCTCATGATGTTTGACCTTTGTTCATCTTTGGAACACAAATTACGATATTTTTGTAAAGTCCAAGAGCTTTCCTAAACTACATAGAAAACAATACAACTATAACTTTTTATATCCCAGTAAGGCAGTAAAGACATTGTTAAAACTGTGGTTCAACTGAAATGTTATGAAGTAACAGGAATACTTTTTGTGTGCAAAGAAAACAAGAATAATGACTTTATTCAACAAGTTCTTCCCTTCTTTGGCAATCTACTGTTGTGTTGCCATTCACAAGACTACCATGTCACATGTGTGATGCTGCTGAAGCAGCTAGTTTTCTAATGTAAAACGTAAGGTCTCTATAGTCTCTAAAAGGCCAATTCACACTGCACAGACAAACGCCAACAAACAAGTTGGCTCAAGTTGGCTGTTGGATTTAGAATCTTATAAAAAAATAAGTGTCATGTTCACCCTGCACCAACAGACACCGACCAACTCTCACTGACTGGGAAAAAAATGAATGATCCTATATCCACAATCCAAACTTTACTCTTATTAATGTCTTTTTTTGTCATTACTTGCATGAAAAGATGGTGAATAAAACAAAAGGGGCTGTGGGTGAAGCCTTGGTTGCTGTCATTTGAATGAACTCCAACCAACTCCATGCAACACCTGAGAGGGGTAACACACTGATCCAAACTAGTTTGTTGGTGTTTTTCTGTATGATGTGAATTGACCTTTAGTCATCCTTTCTGTCAAATCTTCAAACATGTTACGAAGACATGCATGAAGATGTATCCAGCAGCATCACATCCATATGCATCGTAAAAGAGAAGAGCTTGTTGAATAAAGTCATTATTCTTGTTTTCTTTGCACAAAAAAATTATTCTTGTAGCTACATAACATTACGGTTGAACCACTGATATCACACAAACTATTTCAACAATGTTTTAATTTTTCTGGGCCATAAAACGTTTTAGTTGCATCGTTGTTTATGCAGGGCTCTCAGATTTCATAAAAAAATATCTTAATTTGTTTTCCGAAGATTAACGAAGGTCATTTGGAACAACATGAGGGTGAGAATTAATGGGTGAACTATCCCTTTAAGTGTGTCCTCCATTTCATCCACCTTAAATTCAATATGGAGTCTAACTTTAGTCTTTGCTATGGATAGGATACATGTCTATGGCTATAACAACGTGACATATGTGTTATGTCTTGATCACATTCATACTACACACATTTATAACGCCCTTATTTTTCGTTAAGCAATTACTTGGTTCATACAAAATGTGTTTTTCCAGTCCGCGTTACTATTGTTCAATATAAATAGGCTAGACCATGACTGCTCGCTTTTGTGTCTGGCGTCTGACACGTCATTGTAAAAACAGCAATCAGACATTTCCCCCTGTATCGCTGCCGTGTTGTCTTGAGTTTTTGACAGAAAAAACGCGTTACGTGTGAATTGCCCCTTAGAGAGTATGCGATTTCGGACGCAGCCTTCATGTGAACTTGCCTAGTGAGAAATAATAAGGGGGTCTGCATCTGCTAATCGAAATGCATCCAGTGTTGACAGCATCACTGATTATAATAGGTTCTGTTTGCTCTTGACGCGTCACTCGCATTCTGTGTAGACAGAGTGAAAGTGTTTTACAGTATAAAACCTCAGTACCCGCCACTAGGTCCTGGTGTGGTGTTCTTATGACCTTTTCCTCAGTGCAGGTGTTAATCTTCATTCATCCCCCAGCAAGCACACTGGAAAAGCCCTTTCAGACTATTCATCTACTTCAGACAATAACCATTTGTATGGATGTCACTTCCTCAACTTGGGAAAAGAAAAAGTGGATTCATTGTAGGCTATGTGAGTGTAACCAGATACTGAATATTATGTGAAATAAAAATATATATCTACTTGTGCACACACAGCAGTCTTGTCATGTGGAGTGGTTCGTGGTTACACCCAAACACAATAACAAATAGTGCTCTGTCAGACGGGTGGAGTGCTGCGTTTTTTGTCCTCATGAGTCTCATGTCTAGAAATAATAATGTGCACAGGAATTGAATGATTATGTAACGCTGTGTATAATATCAGTGTCCTTGTGCTGCTGGAGTAATTACTGAAACCTCCTGACATTGTTTGGTTATTGCACCATACCCAAATTATACAGAAGCACATTATGCTACAATATGCATAATATAATATTGAAATATGACACCATTTGTGTGATTTCCAGAGTCCCATAAATGCAATATCTCTCTGTGGCAGGGTTAGTTGGCTCGGTGCAACTGTCTGGATGCAGGATCTCTGGGTCCTTGCTCTCTCTGCTGCATGTTTACATCTCTTCTGGTGAGTTATGACAGGTTTTCCATGCGGAGGTGAGGTGAGTCTGCGTTTGGCAGGTTTGTTCCTAGCTGGAATGAAAAAAAAAATAACTGGGAAATAACTGCAATGCAAGAGGGAGTAACCACCAAGAACTCCAGAAGCACATTACATCATGTCTAAGGTATTCTAGGAGATGAAAAACCTGTGAGTGATTTGCCTTTGATTGTTGGAGATTGTGATGCAGGTAGCAAAAAACAAGATAAAATGGAAACATTGTGAATATAATTCATATGAATGTCCGATAACTTCGGTTACAAACTCTGATGTACAGATATATACACATGTAACCAGATCTTGCATTAATGCATTCCAGATCCAGTGTATTTTGTCTCTGTTCAAATGACCATTAATTTTCCATCACAATGAAGCCCAAGCATATTCCCATTTATAGATGAAAAAAAAACTTTTTTTTATTCGTTTTTTTTAATCATTCCATTTGAAAAGGTTACTCTTGAACCATTGTTTTTATTGTTGACTAAAAAAAGGTTTTGGAATTAAAATAAATAAATAAAGATGAAAAAACAAAATATATAAAAGTTTTAACACTAGAAAAAAAACAAAAACTTAAACTTAAAAAAAGAGAGAATTATATGTATGTATATGTATATGCTGCTCATGTACCAAAATGACTAAAACTAGAACTGAAATAATAAAAAAATAATTTAAAAAATGTAAAAGCACATAGCAAAATGATAAAAATACAAAAAAATAAAATAAGTCATAAATATTAATAATATTTTATTTCTGCTGTTAATTGTACCAGATAATTATGGGAACTATAATTTATTAAAGGTGGAATTTGAATACATAGAGTATTGTGATGAAGAAATGAAGAAACAAACTGCAAATCCTCACAACATGCAAACTAAGAAACGCACTGCATATTGCGTGGATCACAACGAAAACGTTTCAAGGGGAACCAAACACGTGACGGACCAGCTGCAATATGGGCCTGATGCACAAGATGGTGGGCTTTGGTTCGCATTTACTGCAAGGGAAGCTTGCAGACGAAACTTGGCTAAATATATAGTTAATGTTTTAAAAATTAAATAGCGGATTTGGTATATTAACGACAAGAGAAAACATCCTCCCTACATTATTGCGTACCTCTGTGTGAAAATTAATCAAGATACAACGCGGAGAACGCTTCCTTCTTTTGATTATGCGTTTAATACTGTACATTTACAAAAGCTGATTTTGCTCTGACTGCTGTTTATACGATCGTAACTGTCAAACTGATGAAATCCTCCATGTGTGTTTTATTACTGGATAACATAGCTGTAACGGCACAATTTAACAATGTAGCCTATGGTAAGTTTGCATTAACTAAAAGATTGCTGTTTACTTGATAAAAATGTTTTCTTAATGTGCTGGTGTTCTCTCTGTTTGCATTTGTTTTCTTACATGTTACACCAAATCTGACCTGTGATGTAATGCTTTCGAAGCTAGTGAAAATTGTGTTGTCAAGAACGCTTTAATTTACAGCCTTACACACTCTCCTGTGTGTCCTAACGGTGCACAAAACCCTTAACGCACACCAGCACAACCTTTCAAACGATTTTACAGCGGCGGGCCTTTTGCCCTTCACCACAAAGGGGCCAGGACCTCTCACAAAGCGCAGCGGTTTTACGCATGACTAAACTGGGTGCCAAACATGGCATTACAGAGATTAATTTTAAATGATCAATCACACACTGGGACCAGTGGTAGATTTAAAACATTAAACTCTGCCAGATTGGCAGGGAAAACCAGTCTATGTAGATCTATGTTAAAAGTACACAGGGTACATATTAAACTTCCAGGCGCTAGAAAAACACCAGAGCGTGGATATAAATGACTTATCTGTCCTGGTCAAACTTGTGTGAGACTTAAAGAAAGCCAGAATCCTTCTACTATATAGCAGTCAATGAGTTCATGATGGGGACACGATCCCAATAATGCAGTAGCCTTATTGATTGTCACTGTAAAGACCTGCTAAAGTCATTCTGTCATGTTCTGGATTGTATAGTGTGGACATAAAACTCAAACTGGCCCTCAGCACAGTCTGCTGTAGTCTGGCACTGGCTGAGGCTGGTAATCTTGCACAGATACTCTGAGTTTAGACAAAGCACCGAGAGGCAGAAATGATTCACTTATCAAGACATATGTAGTTCGTATCTGGATATCACCCTGGGCCAAATGTATTAAACAGAACTTTACCTCAGCATTTGTAAATGTATTTTTGTGCAAAAAAAACTTTTGAGAGAATACTGCTTTGATTGTATGTCTTGTTGCTTTGTGATGCTCTTATTAGCACATTATCACATTCCTTATGTTACAGTACATTTGCTTTACAGAATTCAGTAATAATTAATGAACTCCCAGTGTGTGTTTGAGAAATATTAATGACTCAAATCAATAACAGATAAACATGCAGCTACGGTGGATTATAAGCATTATGGCATTTTTTTCAGCAGGTTAATGGCTCTCCCACCCTCCTTCTTTGCTCTCTCTGTTCTGACTTTTTCTTTCGATGATTTAATCCTTTTAGTATGAGTGGTAACATTTTCCAGCCCAAGTAGCGCATGACCTACTTTGAAAAGAGATGCACAAATAGCATGTGGAAAACAGTTTAGATCCTGCTTTACTACATTTTGAATAAGTATACTGTTTTCAAAAATTTTAGCTAATTGTGTCCCATATTTAAATATAAGAAAACTAGGTCTAATCTGATGAAAATAAAAAAGCATTTCCTTTCAAATTACATTGATATATTGACCCAAAAAGAAAAACAGACAATCTGGATTAACAAATATATAGTAAATCTTCTGAACTGTTGTAATGAACCACATTACAAGGTAGTTGTAATTGCTTGGGCAGCATCTTTGGTTTTGCCTACAGCAGTTAGGGTTTACAAAAACATCTGGCTAAAAACAAAAGCGGGAACACAACGTGTGTAGCCATTAATAGGATAGTTTAATAGAGTTTGATGCCTCACATATGTGGTTCTCCACAGAATTAAAGAGTAATGCTTTTTTAATGCTTTAATTCCCAGTGTAGCTTCATTGGGCAGACCCTCATTATTGTCAATGATTTTTTAAAATACTACATGATTAATAGCAAATTATTGAACAAAACGAATCTTTTATAAGCAAATGACCTTTTATGACCTAATTCTATGCCACAGATTAGACATAAAATACCTCAAATATATGTAATTCCACACAGACCTGTATATTGTCATTCTGTCATTGGACCTGCCATCAGTAAAATGATGAACTTTACTCCGCAGCCAATCAGAAACTCAAATTTTGGCCCTTGAAATGTTTCATTTCACCAGTCTATCACAAGTCTATCTGACTCCATTATTGCTTGGAAAAGTGTAAGTGAAGTGTGTGACATGTAGTGTTATCTTTTCTGCTTAGTTGAAAGTCATCGTTGGAGTAAAGTAAACAACTTGAAACCTTAGATATTTGATTATGGTTCCCATGTGGCAATGTTATGTGGCCGTTGTGATGACAAGATCATTTCCCTCATGTTCTCCAAACCCACGACATCTTCCATGTTTGTAAATATATTTACCACAAGGTATTGTTTCATTGCACGCCACTCTGCATGTAAGTCATAAAGCGCTTTTGTAGAAACAGTCTTTCTCTCGCCCTCTTCCTCTTTTAACATCTTTAGCAGATGTGTTTGTCTGGTCTCGTTTTGCTTTCTCTCTGGCAACCCACATCAAACTCATTATCTGTAAGGCGGTTCTTCTTACAGAAGATGAATTTGATATATTTAGAATTTCTTGTAAATAAATAAGATTTTTTCTGTGTTTCCCTTAGATTTTGAGCTCTACAGATATATTTGCTGACTGAATGATGGCAATTGAGGGCAAGCAAGGTTAGTCTACTCTTGAAATGGGCAGATGATGTTCTAATATAGCTTAGTTATTGTCTGTTCTTCAAAATAACCACTGCAACACCAACCGTGGAAAAACATAAGAGAGAGGCATGTGGATTGTGACCGGATGCCAAATAAAACATCAGTGGATTTTACTTAATGATAAGGAAATGCTGTACTCACAGATAAGAACCTTGCTTTTTCTTTTTTGATTTGAATCCAGCTGATGCCATAGTGAGACTAATTATGGCAGGCAAGTCAAATGATGACGCACCTTTCTAACAATGCCAGAATATGTGACTGGATGCCAGTTATTGAGCAGGCATGCCAAGTATTATTTATTTTAATTGATGGGAAAGTATTCAGTCTTCTTCTGGTACAAAAGATGGGAATAATAAATTAAAATGTAAAAAAGAGATATGAAGTGCAATAAAATTTATTGCATGGCATGTAGGAGGAAAGAGCTTTCTAGGTATTTGTAATTTTAGAAGTTATAGGCTTTTAAATGTGTCAGAATAAAGGGTTATTGCTCAAACACCTCATCCGAAATAGATTTAGAATGGGAGGATCACTTATTACCACCTATTATTATGTGGAAAGCCCACCACAGCGGCATGACCACAAACACATACATTTCAATCAGAAAGAATTCAACCATTCTTGACAACGTGCTGGATACATAAAATGTACTAAGACAGTGACTGTAATATTTCCCTGACTTTTATTTTTGCTAAAATACTGTGCACATACTCTTAGTCTTTTCTTTCTTTTTTTTGTAGAATTGTAGCAGTGTTGGTATTCAAAGTTCGCAAACGTAATTAGTAGTAATGCAGATCAATATAATTCATATAAAAAGACTATAATATACAGTTATTTTATATTATATAACTTATTACGCATCAATAGGAGATAAAAACATTTAAATTTTCTCCATAGCACCTTTATTCAAATTTTAACTGTTCCTGAGCAAATAAAAATATATATATATATATATTTCCAATCTGCCCTAATATGGGCAATACTTTCATGCCAACCTTTGTTCAAAAATAGGGTAAGATTACAAAAATGTAAGATTACAAAACCTCAGCAAGTTATATAAACAACAGCAAACATCACTCACAGGAAATTTGTTACATCATCGCAAATGTCATCTTTCCAGACATTACGTAGTCATTTGATGTTGTGCTTTGATATTTAACGAGCCACCAATTTGTTTCTTTGAAGTTACTGTAAGATAAATATTCCAGGTGGAATGGAATGTGAAATAATTACGCAACACATGAAAATAAAACATTGTTAATGAACTCAAATACACATGCTGCAATTTCCTCATATATACAGACTGATTTTTTCAAAAAGTGCTTGATATCGAATATGTTGAAATATTAGTGTTACTCAAAGTACTATATTCCTTCGGTCAGAAGCAGTTGCTATATGATTTTAGGTTTGGATGCCATGGTGAGCAATGGTTCACCTTTGTGATTGGCTTATAGATACTGGAACAGAACACGTGGAATGGGATTGCCTGTGGAAATGTCCTCTTGGAGTTTCCTCCTGTTACCACTTTCCAGGGATTGGAACTCCACATTCATACCAGCCAACGAAAGGATGTGGTGTGCGCCTTCCGATGGGCCCGAAATTCACTGGCTCTAGCCTGTATGACCGATAATATCCTGAAATCCACAAACGGCATCATGTTACAATGCTGACTGATCACTCTCTTAAACACGCACATGACACGATGAAGACAAACTACAGAGCACGCTCATGTATGTCGTACCTTGAGCTGTGGGTAGGTTGAGGGAGAGATTGTGTGGTCCTGTCCTTCCATCTAGATAAGAGTCCACAAACTGGCAGTGGTCCTCTCCATGGCCAAATGTATCAGCAATGCTGTAGAACGGCTCTGAAATGGAAAACAGTCGTAGATTGAGTATCCCTCAGGACCCAAACCTCAGACAGCGCCTTGTGTTTAGCTGAGGGAAACTGTGGTTTGGATCGGATTGTTCCAAGGCTTTTAGGCCAGTGCTAAAAAAACGGGGCGCTTCATATTACAGACACACTAATCATTAGATTAAAGTTTTAAATGTATTATGTTGTTTGAAAGAAAGGTCAGCACCTCTCAGTCCATCTCCCATGAAGATTTTATAGCGTAGCGAGTTGCAGAGGACGACGCCGACAAATTTCCTATACCAGGTGCGCTTGACAAACTGACTTCCTTTACAAGAACTGTGGGCAGGGTTATACCTGAACGAGAATGGGATCCAGATGGGCTCCCCACCTAGAAAGGAAACAGATATTTTTAATTTTAGGGCATTACTGTAGGAAAATATCACGAAAAAAGTACCAATGATGACTTTTTTGCTGGTTGGTTCAAAGTAAACCATACTAAATCAAACTCCATTACCATGATTTTAATAAAGCTGGTTGACTGAGTTATTGCTGGTCAAACTAGTTTAAACACAATCACATGCTAGTTTTTTCAGCACATTGATTTCAAACATACAGTAATATAACTTGTAATGATGATGATCTCTTACCTGGGGGTCTCTCTATGAGCAGGGGATCATCTAGATAAAAAAAAAATGGTATTAATGAGCATTTTTGAATCAAACAACCATTATGTGGGTTCAGACAAAAGAAGACTCACCTGATTCTGTAACATATGTTAAAGTTTCACTGAGTGGCCCCAGTCCAAAGATATTTTTTGCTTGAACTTTGAAGTAATACCTGAGGACAAGAATGAAAGCATTTATTTATTATTTTAAAATCTATGTTTTGCTGTCATGAAGAGATTATTTTTACAAAAGCACCTTATATGTATAAAACTCAACTGGACATCACTTCTAATGTTACAATGAAAGCATAAGAACTGAATGAAGGATTAAAAGTGAAAAGAAAGACAAAATCATAGAAAATGTGGTAATACTTTAGTATAACAACAAATTCTCACTATTAACTAGGTGCTTATTAACATATATTAACTATATAATTATAATTAACATATTGGCTGCTTATTAGTATTTAGCACATATTCTACATGCCCAATCCTACCCAATGTCTAAGTTTAACAACTACTTTAATATTAATAATTATAAGCAGCAAATGAGGAGTTTATTGATGTTAAAATCGGTAATGGTTCGTTAATAGCAAGAACTGATCCTTACACTAAAGTGTGGGCGATAATGTGTGGGAAAGTGAAGTAAAAAAGGAAATAAAACACACACAATTATCCAGTAATTTTACAGATAACCGCTAACTTTTAACAGTATTATTTCCGTTAAGATTAAAATAGGATGGAGAAAAAAGGAAAGAAAATTAAAAAGAAAAAGATGAAAAAAGGTTGGAAAATAAGAAGAAAAAGAGTAGGAAAAGGAAAAAAGAAATAGGGCACGGTTAAATTTTGCATTAATAAAACATGCATGAGAGAAAGTTATAAGAGCGAGCCTCTGGCAAAAGAGAAGGCTAACAAAGTGTAATGACAAGAAGAGACTGCATGTCAGAGGGTGAGCTAGAGAATAACACATCAACATGCTTTCCAATCTGACTAAACCTCTTTGTGGCAAATACCAGACCAAAACCACTTATTCTGCTCTGACTCTGGCACATCCTTTACCTTAGAGGATAAATTAGACAAGTAAAGAAATTAAAACAGAGAAGTGTGATGAAGTTCAAAGGGCAGCGCCAACAGCCTTCTGTTGTGCCAGTGAGATTCTGTTCAGTAAGCTCACGCATCACTTGGTTTAACTCAGGACCCGTTCAATGACATAAAATCAGCACTGCTGGATCAAATTAGCACAGCACGTGGAAACTCTGACCAAAATAAAGAGAAAATGGACAATTACAGTGGAAGGACCGCCAGTGGAAGGGGGCCTGTCATATTTCAACTAGAATATGTGTGTGACTGTGTCCCTGTCCACGTGCAATTCTTCTTGCTCTTTTGACCATATATTATTAAGTATGTGCGTTTGTGCATGTGTGTCTTATTTTTCCTTGTTCTTCTGACCATAACGCTTTGTGAAATTTATGCAAGTGTCAATACGGCATCAAAGTGGTTTGTCATTGTTACTTTGACTGAGAAGGAGTTGTTATTGTCCACAGTCTCGACCATTTACCTAGTTCTAAAAGCTATTACATATCATTCATAAAACATTTCAACACATCATGACTGAACTATAAAGTTGTCAGTCACTGAGCTCGGCTGAGAGGCTATAATAACAGAGGCTTCTAAATGAATCCCAGAGGACAATAAAAACAACTTCATCCTCACATTCCACACTTATGAACCAAACATCTCTAATGAGTACATAAGCATTCATGTGTTTTCTCAAGGTAGTGATGGAGAGAGTGCATCTGCCTGTCTGGGAAAGTGTACAAAACAAACGTCAATCAAACCTGGGGCGTTTCACACAGCTGCATGCATTTATGCATGCGTGAGTAACCCATGTGCAGGTCCAGACGAGATCTGTGCATGTTTTTTTTTTGCATTTTTTGCACTGATTTTAAAGTTAAATATGTGCTGAGGGTGCTACACTTTGAAATCATTACTAAATCAGCAAATACATCTAATGAATAAAAATTAAAAAGGGATGTGCAGAACTTTCTGAAAGATAGATGTTCCAATTCTGTGGGACAGATCACGCCTGCTATAATGCACCAATGCTTAGTGAAGAAAACGCTTAGATGGGTCTGGTAGGCAGAAATGACTTCACATTTGTGGGGAAAAGTCCAGACAGCCCATAAACACCTCCCTTATCTACTGCTGCAAAAATGTGTTGGTAAGGGTTTACAGCATTACAGTAACTGCAGCATTCAAGAAACAGACACATGTAGACAGAGTTCAGTTCAGTCAATATGGTTGAAATTGAGTCTTGGCTAAAGACGGGCAGGTTCTGATGAGTTTCCACAGCATACGTTAGCAGCTTCTCTCGCTGTTGTGAACAGAAACTCTCGTTTGGTCTGCTTTTTTTCTTTCTTTCTTTTTTCTCACTTCATTTTTTTTCATAGTTAATATGGCATTCTTTTTTAATCAAAGAGTGCTCTTCATTTGTTCAAAAACAACCAATTATTTACACTATTGGTCAAAACATTTGGTGTCAGTAAGAGTTTGTAATGTTTTTGAAAGCGGTCTCTTTTGTGTACCAAGGCTGAATTTATTTCAGTTAATATTTTAAAATATACATTATTATTAAAAGTTGTTTTAATTATATTTATTCCTTTAGATTTTCAGCAGTCAATACTTATTCTAAATCATAAACTGATTTTACATTTATTATTATGAATATTATTTATTATTAGAAATTTAAATTATTATTAACAGTTGTGTCACTTTTTTTCAGGAGAATTCTTGTCAATTTAAATTTTTTAGTTTTTTGAAAAAAAGTTTAATAAGTTTCACTATACTTAAAAAAACAAAACAAACAAAAAACAAACAATAGAATAATTGATGTTTGTTAAACATGAGTTTATCAGTTCTAATTTACTCAAAAAATTCAGATTAGTTAGAAATTACACAATACAGAATAAAACCAATATGATGTCAAACTGAATGCATTAACAATTTAACTATGACAGCACACTACTTATTGTATATTAGTCCCCAGGTCCCTGTCACATATTTAACATATTCAGCTACATCTTAGATCAGTTATCCTGTCAGAGATAGGATGTTTGGGAAAATACACATCACTATATCTAGGCGATGCTGCACAACAAGAGGAAGATAAATGACACTCATACAAATTTATGTTCAATAAAGTAATTGGTAATGATTTTATAGCTTAGTATACCAGCAAGCCCCACAGACAGCTACCCAACATATTGTTGGAGTTCATGGATTAAGCATGATTTAGAATGAATCCCAAAAGATCTTGCTTTGTATTTGTATTTTGTATAGACTATAGAACACAGATGCTCAAATGTACAAGCACAAGCATGCAAAAGCTTGTAAATCAGTTTATAAATTGATGGAATATGTTTGTGTCTGCATGCATGAGATCTATTACCTGGAATTGGGCTTGAGATTTTCAACAGGGAGGTGGGTTCCACTTGAGGATCTGGTTGACCATCTGTTATTTAGGACATCATCATAGGATGCACTGTGTACCATATAGCCTATAAAAGAGAAGGGAAACAATTAAAGCATACTCCAAATTTGAGAGATGCAAAAACATTCAAATAAATGAGCATGTATCAGTCATGTCTATGGAGAGATTCCTCAATATAATTCTAGTTCCTTATTAGGCCATGGAAGGAGTAAACTCCTGCCAAGGCAGCAGGACGTATATAAAGCACATGCGTGTATTTTCCATCATTTAATACGATAGACAGAGGCAGTGCAGAAGTGAAGCTTATGAAAGAAGGCAGGAAGACTGAAAAAGAGTGAAGTAGAGTGAAGAAAAAAATTACTAAAAGAGATTGGTGAAGAAACAGTTGTCAAACCATCATTTTCTAACTTTACATAAAATATGAAAAGTGGGGTTTTTCAAAGTTAGATTTTTGAAAATCACTTAACAAATCAACAAAATAATAATTAAATTAATTAATTAATAAATGTATTCTTGTGATGGCAATGCTGAATTTTCACTGCTCATTACTCTAGTCTTCACATATATACAGTATATATGCACATTAATATATATTATGCTGAATTTGTAAATGTACAGTATCATGTACAAATAAATGCTTTAGGTCTGGTAATGTAAAAGGCTTTATGAAACCCCTACAATAATATTAGACTGCCTTCTTCAATTTTATTCAAAAGCATGTGGATGTTATTTTTCATGTTTTGAAAAACTTGCTCCATTCATCTAAGCATCGGTTATCGGTTGTCAGTTGGCAGGGAATCCCCTGCATTTAGACCTCCGCACACATCATATCATGACACTAACAGTGGCTGTGGGAATTGCCTCCCTGTTTGTGTGAATCAGGATGAAACTGTCAGAGTCAATTTATTAGAGAAGTGTTATATATAGTTTTGTGTTTGGTAATGCACATTAAATGGAAACCAGGCGGCATTTAAGACAGACATGTATAGAAACTGGGGTACTTCAGAATACAGTATTTCAGCACACCATCCTGCATCTTATTTCAAAATACATACAAACAAAATTATAAAATTAAGCAATCTCTATTGATTTTACAGTAAACGCTGCTTTCTATGAAAGTGAGGTATATCATGGAATGTGCCAATTCACAAATGACAGCGACATGATTTACTCATCCTGATTTTATTCTAAAGCTGTATGCATTTTTTTTCTTCTGTGGAACACAAAACAAGATGCTTTAAGGAATGTTGGTGACTACTGACTTCCAATATATGGATGACAAAACCTACTGAGATATTTGTCAAAATATCTTAATTTATATTCCACAGAAGAAAAATTCATGAATGGTTTGGAATGATATCTAATTTTCATTGTTAGATGAAAAGTCATGCTATTACCAAACGAGGAAAGCATGCAGTTAATTAGCTAATTGCATAGCTGTCCCTCTCAGTTTTCAAATCACTAAATTCATGTTGACATGTCTGATCCGCCTTTTTCTTTATCAGAATTTGTTGCTACAAATCTTTTTCAGTGTTCCTATCAAACAGGCCCATGCATGATTAACTTGCTTTATGAGATTTATACATTGCAGAGAGAGGAACAGAACATTATAAGATGATCCATAAACTGGATTGAGTGTTTTTCATATCTATTTGATGCATTCTAAGAAATCGCTGCACATTTGGCATGTTGGAAAAAGCAGCTGAAATGCAGTCCATGGAAAATAAAACCACTCATCTTGAGCATAAATCAAGTCATAAATAACTCAGGACTTGTTCAATTTAACAAAGTAATTTCTTCAACTGTGATTTTGACTTTAATCGTAAGCCTAAGTCCAATCTCCAAATGACATAAGATGCAAAAGAAAGCTTGTAAATCTGTATATTACATCTAGCAAACATTGTGGTGAAACGTACAGGCATACAGAAGTCATTTTCTCACAGTTCTGCAACTGCAAAAGCATTCTTCTATCATAAAAAAGCAACTGCAACACTCACCAGACACCATGTCATCTTTCAGTGGAAGTGCCCAGTCCAAAATCACAAAGGAGTGACAGCCCTCCATAGCAACCACAGTGACATTATGGGGCTTGTTTTTGGGTGGCTGCTTTTGATTGACTGATTGTTGTTCCTTCTCCATCAAGTCTGCTAAGACATCCACTTGAAGGTATTCCAGAGCCTCGGTCAGGGAGCAGGGAGCTCCAGGGTCCTTACGGATGTAGTTTACATATGGAGCTGAGGAAAAGAAGAGAAAGGGAAAATATTTAGGAAATGCATAAAGGCAAATGCAGTGCTGCTCCTTTAATATAAAACGTTTTATTATAAGCAAATTAATGATCTGAGTGATAATATGAATTGATCATATAAAATTAATTTCATGATGCCTTGTTTGTCTACCAGTTGCTTTATTGGCAGCACTTGAGTTGATGTTCGAACATTCATTTGATTGAAAATAGTTGAAAAGTAAAAACAGTTGTAATATTGTAATGCTGAATATTGAAATAGTAATATAGTAATATTAATTTGTATTTTAATATATAATAACTTATTTTTGGGATGGCATAGCTGAATTTTCCACAGCCAATACTTTAGTCCTAAGTGTCACATGACTTTTTTTTTTTTCATAAATCATTTTTTATTATGTGTTGAAAACATTTTTTTCTGTGTGGAAGGCTTGATACAGTATTTATTTCCCTGATTCTTGTTCAAAAGAACAATTTATTTGAAATATGAAATGAAATTTATATATGAAATTTGCAACATAGCAAATGTATTTACTGCCAACTGATTGTTGCAGATTGGCTTTCAATTTGTGCTTTTTAATTGCTACAACTACTAAAACAAAAATGATTGCAAAACATCCATTGACATTTGTGCAAACTGACAAAAAACAACACGGTGCTGGAAGTTCCGTTTGGTAAGCATTACATTTCTTGTTGTTCTTGTTGTTTGCATTAGTTTGTTGTCCTAGTTTAAGAATGAATCTAATTTACTCTTGCTCGTGGTTACAGACAATAAAAGCTACCATTGTTGATATTTTGCTGTAGACTTTTTCCTGTTGGCTCAATGAAATTTTGTTATTTCTGTCGTCCCACACAGTGCCAGCTGGATCCACAGCTGTAAACACTTCCAGAACCCCTCGTCCGATTGGGCCACAAGATTCACACCTGGAGCTAATCAAAAGCTCCATGTGATGCTGACCCTGATACAGAACAAAAAACACACTTCTGTGCATGTGCCTCCGCTGAGACCGACTGAGACTCAAACACACGCACAAACTGCACTCATTACGGGTGTTTCGCCGAAAGCCGCAATACAGTGTGATGGGGAGAAAAATTTAACAACGCATAAGAATAAGTGTCAAGACACAACTTCTATGTACTTTTTAGTACACACAGCAAGCAGAGAGAGTCGTACAGCAAGGTGAGCGCAAACACAGCAGAGATGATTTGAAATATAGTGGACTTGTTGGTGGATCTGGAGAGCAGTGAACACTCGAGCATATTAAAGCCATAAATATTTAAGGAGATGTCTGAGGTTTGGGCCAGAAGGAAGCCGCTCTCAGCTGATATCAGCAGATTTAGCTCATGTTGTTTTATTTAGGGCTTCTATCTTGACATGTTCTCTGTTTAAATGGCTTGCATGTGTGTAAGTATTTGTGTTTTGTGCAGCCCAAAATCTGGAGTGTCAGGATTTATCTCTCAGTGCATTGAGGATGAGACATTTCACCAAAGAGCTGTGTTTTCTGTGTTCCTGGAGCTGACTTTTTATGGGTATGACGCTTGTTTTGGTAGAGCTAGACCTCGTGATATTGACTTCTTTTAAGTGCTTCTCCTCAATCATAGACGCTTGCCCCATCATTTAAATGTATGACTGCTTCCTCAACTCAATTTTACTAGGACTTCAAGCACCTCCTCTTGTACCCATTTAGTACAAATATCAGCATTATGAGGCCAAATGCTGTAGCCACAGACTGGAACATGCTGTATTTCTATACAGGCACAGCTTGGTTCCTCGGTTCTTTCAATAATCTTACTTTTGTATTTTAAAAGCTCAGCGGTGCTTCTGGCTCCAGCGGTCTAAATGGTGCTGTTATCTCTATTTCTTTGCATAGCTCTGCTAGGCATAGCCATTTTGTAATACTGCAATATAAATACATTACAATGACCAACCTAGGGACCATTGAGGGCCTCCCTCATAAAACAATGAGGGGTTGGCTCATAATATTTTTCTAATTCTTCTGCTGTTTTCCTATGTATCTAGCCAGAGCAGTTGATGTCACATTTCTGCCAAGACAAGCACATTAGAGGAGCCATGAAACAGTAGGAGTTCTTGAATTGCTGGCCAATGATCAAAAAACAAAACCTAGGCCACGATGACCCGTTCTGTCATTAGAGATGCATTCAGAGTAACTTAATCAGTGACACTTAATCAGTCTTAACACTTGTTTGCAGGTTTAGAGATATCAAGTCAAAATGTCAAATTAATTACATATGACTATTTATTATTCAAATAATTAATTTAATCATGTGCTTATATTTCACATCAATATATAAACATCAATATTTGCTAAGAAAATACTCAATTTTAACTGAAATACACTGTTGCAGAAAAACTGCTAAATAGACATTAAAATCATAATAATTTTTTTAACGACCTTGTAAAACAGCATAATAATTATTAAACGTGTATCGCGTGTATTGAATTCAGTTTGTCTGTAGTTTTAAAGCTTATGTAACCAAAACCTACTAAATTTAGAAAAGAAGGGAAAGAAAGAAAGAGCAAAGAAAAAGTAAAAAAGCTGGGTCTCCAAATCCATTATGCTTTTGTCACATGGCTCTATTGGACACCAGACCGGACTTGTGCCGAGATGTGGTAGATGAGCTTAGCAGATACTTATAACTATAGCAATGTGAACTTCTCCACTGCAAGTGCAGTACTGTAGGGGCAGAACTAAATTTTTCAGCTGACTAGCCAAAGTTCCAGGTCAGCATAACCATTTCTGAAACTCATCTGGCACATTCTCTGCATGCAAACTGGACCTGAAACAATGTTCCATAGCTTGGTGTATAGATTGTGGGGATTTAAGTTTGGAAAGATGGAGTCTGCTGTACCTAATGTTCAAAGGCTATTACAGTCGGTCTTGGTAAACAAATTCATGCTGAACCTGAAAAAGCTTGACGAGTCAGGTAAGGGTCTCATCATGATTGCACTAATCCACTGCTGAGTGGAATAAAATTGGACTATTTGTGAATTGGTTGGAATAGCATCCTAATAGCAATCACAAATGAAACTTATTTTTTGCAAATCATTTTTCTCATTTAGGCACACAGATACTGAGTCTTGAAGAATTCGGGAAGGTAGCCCAAACCCACAGACATTCGGCCATAATTTATAGAGCTGAGTCTAAATACCTTCACTCAGGCATTCTCAAATATTTCCTACAGAAGCTGCCCACATGAAAGTCCTCAGAGCCTCTAAAGTCAATGGACTCTAAAATAACCTTTACCAACACATGGTATATAGTATTAGATTTGGACCTGAGGGTTGACAAGGTTAGTTACACTCAAGCCATAGGGGAGAGACCTAGTAGTAGAAAGTAAACTTAGAATAGCACAATCCAAATAGAGAGGCTAAAGGTAAAGTCCTATTTTTTTTTCACCTCTTATTCCCACATTTACTCCCAATTTAAATTATGCTACTATTAAAAAGTTTGGAGAAACACAGACACTTTCATCCAAGTCAAATATTGTGTAAAAATAGGCCCCTTTTACACCTGACATTAACATTTGGGTTATATCAAGATAGTATCTGGATATTTTAGCTTGATGGCATTAACACCTTTATTCCAATGCATTTTCAGTGTAACTGGATTGCACTATTTAAAACATGATCATTCAAAATTTCTTTGCAAATGCCTTTGTGAATGTTAATAGGGGTTATAAGTAAATAAATGGGGAGAAAAGGTTGTAAAGTGCTCTCTTTGGTGGTAAATTAGATTCCAAGTCTAGGACAATAAAATCATTTGAATCAGGTGAGAAAAATGAAGAGTGTGGTTTCTTTTGTCTTTTTTCACACTGTGAAAGCAGCATAATTTAAAGAACTTCCAACACAGGACTTGTTTGACTCAGTCTGTCAAATTGACATGTTTATTTATAGCACAATCTCATTTATTACTTGCGTAGCTGAATGTGGATAGTGAAAACATGTTTATATTTTCATCTAAATTAAATGTTTCAATTATTTACATTTTAAAATGTTGTTTAATTTAAATGTTTTAAATTGTTTCATCACAACTTTACCAACCAGTTAGACATATCAACTATAACTCAAAACAGTCGTCAACCTTGGAGTTATGATTGATGATCAGCTGACTTTGTCAGACGAATAAACTGCCCGGTCCTGCAGATTTGTATTAGTAAACATCAAGAAGATCAGCTATGAACATGCTTTATAACTCCTTGTTCAAGCTCTTGTTCTGTCCAGTCTGGACTATTGCAGTGCTCTCTCAGCAGGTTTTCTAGCCAGTTCTATCGAACCTTTACAATTAATCCAGAACACGCAGCAGCAAGATTAATTTTTAATTAGCCAAAAAGAATGCACATCACACTTATGTTTATCAGCTGACACTGGCTACCAATAAAATCATAAAATTCAAGACATTAATATTTTCCTGCAAAACCACCACTGGCTTTTTACCCCTTTACCTAAACTCATTACAAATTTATTTAAATTTATGTGCCCTCTAGACGTTAGTGTTCTGCAAGTGAACATTGCTTTATTGTGCCTTCCCAAAGAGGCACAAAATCACTTTCACAGAGTTTTAAATTAAATGTTCCCTCCTGATGGAATGACCTGCCCAACTCAATCCAAGTAGCTGAATCCTTAACCATCTTCACGAATTGGCTAAAAACACATCTCTTCCATCTTCATTTGACCCTCAAACTCTAAAAAAAAAAAAAAAAAACTTGCCCATATTAGACTTGCACTCTATTCATTTACTAACTGCTTGTTTTCTTAAAAAAATAAACAAATAAAATAAACAAAAATAACACTCGCTTCTTTATACTTTTTTATTCAGTTTTTTTTTCTTTTTATTTATTATACAAATAACAATTAATACAAAGCAAAAAAGGCTTCTAACACTAGCTTACTCTTTTCTTTTTCTATTCGGTCTGTTTTCTTTTTATTTATTATTACATTTAAAAAAAAACAAAAAACCTTGCTACGTGTACTACGTTAAGCTAACTGAGACTGTCCCAGACACCTGCAAATGTAATTTCTGAGGTCCGATCACAATTTTATTAAATTATTTTGGGTGTATTTATATCTGGCAATTCAAACATGACCTGACTGAAAATGCATGTTAATGCTATATGTAAAAAGGCATATAAACACAACTGATTACGCTTAAGGAGAAAGCAATTTTATACATAGTGTGGTTAAAATGGTTGAGTTAGAGATTCAAGTTCTTACAGAAGAGGTGTGTCTCTTTTTTGAACATTTTGATGAACTCTAATTGAGCTGATTGAGTGGAGTTTGGAAGATCATTCAACTACCAAGGGACAAGAAGTATTTGCATATAAATCCTAGCAAAGGTCAGCTGTATGCACTTTTTTTATTTGCTGCTTACAAGCATCACCAAGGGAATGGGCTACACTTGTAAGCCAGATAAATTTCCTTCACATTCACCATTCAACTCTCAAGTGCCTCACATCTACAGGAAATGCTGAGGTGATTGGAAAGAAATTAACTGTGAGCGGCCAGTTGTGTTTCCTGAGAGATTCAATCTCAACATGGTATTGCAGAGTTTGGAACCAATAAGAACAGGGAATATGGTATTTTATACCAGACTACTAACTGTTGTAATATGTAATAAACCAAACATATTACCTGTGAACCGTTTCTTTCCGGCCACATCAAACTCAGAAGAAGGAGTATTGTTCAAATGCCGTGTCTCAGGAGTTGGAGGCTGTGTTGTAGGAGTCTCTGTTGTGTGAGCCAGTGTTGTGGTAGGAAGTGGGACTGGGGTTGTGGTAGTCTCCTCAAAAAATGCATCTGTAAGATAGAGTAGTAATCAAAAACAGGAAGAATAAAAGTCCACAGGATGCTATGGCCCAAAGAGTGTTTGGACACTCATGTCAGATAAAAAAATATGAATGCCTTTGTATTATATAACAAAATATGCAGCCAAGTGGCATTTATTTTAAAGAACTGGGGTGTCCAAAACTGCCATAGGTCCACTATACATGCAACTTTATTAAACACTGATTTAAAAATGTAATGCTATTGCTCTGTTATAGTAGTGGGAATGTAACAAAACTTTTCTTTATGGTTAATTACACTCTTTCTCAAGATTCCTGTCACAACAAGGAACTTGCTATTGGGACAAGCCAAGTAATTATTAAAACTGTATGCAAACAAGCTTGTCCCTAAATGCAGCTTGGCCACATTAGCTGTCCCGTTTTCAACAAACCAGCAGAATTACATAACAAATGATTATTCAACAAGGTTTAGTTGTTATTCTAGAAAGGTCATCCAAGTTTGAGCACACTGAATCATACAGCTCTTCACTTTGCAACCTATAAAGGCACTTAGTATGAAAAAAATAAGAATAAAAAGCTGGAATGTACCCCCTTGAACAACACAAAACAAATGGCATCTATAAAGTTTAACAGTTAATAGAGAAATGGAGTACAAATGGGCTTACAAAAAAAAAGAAGAAAAAAAAGTAAAAACAACCTGCTCGTAGCTGGGCAGCCAGTAAACAAAACAATCAGCCAAGACCATCTTCATTAATAATAGCGTCACCAGATGCCATGCTGACCATAACCATAACTCATCTCTAAACTGGTTTCTTAGGGAAGGTGGAAGCCAGGGAAATCCTGTTCTCATGTGGTACAAATAAATCACTGATTTTGGCTCATTTTATTTGGTCTGTGGCACTCAACAAATCTACATCAACAATTAGCTGAATATTTGGCCAACAATCAGATAAAAACGTAGCATTGCTTTTAAGAATTAGGAATTCACATATTACATATAAACATTATTTTTTTTTACATATTTCAAATAAGCTCATGTAAATTTAAAGTCAGCATGAAATGCCAATTCACCCTATTTTAAATGCATGATCCCTATAAATAAATGTTATAGATCTGCACCCCTCCACAGCTGACAGAAAGCTCACATTCATTTTTGAGTGCAAATCCCACATCTCAAAATCCAATCAACAACTAATGAACAGATCCAAAATACTTAATACAAAATACCCAAGAATCTGTTAAATTCAGATGTGAAAATTCTTAGCGTCACCAAAGAGAAATGCACAACTAGTTAGTGGTCAGACAAACACATAATCCCTTACTAACATGATGCAACTGGTTGGGACAATGTTGCTATGTTGTGCAAATCAGGATGCTCAAACAAACCCACCAAGAAAACCAACCTACAAATGTCTTGCAATTTCCACATGTTAAGTCAGGATATTACACATCAGCTTTAGGATTAACACTGAGCCTTAATGTGGTCACCTGTTATTTGGTGTTCTTGTCTAGAAAATCATGAAATTGGCAGTTATTGCTTTAAGATTTAAAGTTGACCTAAAGTGGAGGACCTAAACCTTTTTTTCTTCAAAAAACCATGCTGTTGACAGGCAGATTCAAAGCATAGCAGAGGTTATTTAGGCATAACAGGGGATATCCTTTGAGGTTTACTGTGTACATCCTAACTACCATTATCCTTGGAATACTGATTCTAAATTACAGAGGATCAAGTCCTGTGGGTACTAACTACATTCCTGTGACAAGGGTTGTTATACAAGAGCCAACTGGGCCAATCACTTTTCTGTCTCATCTAGTATCTTTTCCATAATTTTTGCTTTGACATACAGTACATTACTTAATCTACATCATATTACTTAATTCTTAGAGATTAGTATGGTTGCAAAGGGTTCATCTCACCTTCAGAGTAGCAGTTAAGTATTCCATCAGCGTCCAATATTGGGAAACCATACTTGTCCATTCGAGAATAAAGTCCAGGTGGACATGTAGGCTCAGCAGCTAATGTTGACTGCTCCAATGTTTCTGTTACCATTTCTGTTGTCGTAGGTTCTGGTGTTGTTGTAATTGTGGTTGTAGTGGTTGCTGTAGTCGTGGTTGTAATCCTTGGTTTAGGGCGGTCCAAGCCTACGATGGGTTTTCCTCCCACAGTAAGGTATTTGTCACTTGGATTAACCACAGGCCGACTGTCTCTTCCATGACCAAATAATGCTAATCCTTCCTGGTTTACCAGTGGGCTGCCCTGGTCATCTAATATAGCAAAAAGTCAGTTTAAAAAAGTTTTCTTCTTTCTATATTTCTATTAAGTTAAAATTGTAAGCCACTCACCAAAAACAGTCTTGCCATCCTCTCCAAGGACAACTTTTCTGGGTCTTCCTCTTGAATCCTGAAGAACTCTGCCGTTTTCATTCATTAGTACACCCTTATCCAGATCTACTACCTAAAAGAGTGAATGAAACTTTATAAAGAAGAAGAATCTTTCTTTCAAAACAAAATGAGACAACAGTCAAACAGTCTTGCTTGAATAAGTGTCCCTAAGGTCCCTGCGGAGTTTCCTTGCCTAAAGAGACAAAACTGTTCACATCAGTGTCTTTGTTTGCTTTAAAGATAATTCTGTTTGGACTGCGATACTGTCTGATTTATTAGTGTATCCAGACAACAGATGTAACAGAAGCTATGGATATGCACATCATAATCACAGTATGTCAGATGTTATTATGTTTAACAAAATGAAAGTCATTGATGAAACCAGAGGGTCACTATCAGTGCTCCAAACGGCTATGGGTAAAAAGTGCAAGAACTAAAAAGTACTGTATAAAATAGTTTGCCTTTAGTAAATAAACTGATATCATTTATAAAACATCTTAATTGATTTAAACACATTCAGGACTGCCAAACTGGGCAATAATTAACACTGCAAATAAACACACCCATTTTGTTCCATCAGGACCTGTGATATGTCGGACTCCGTTTGGCTTCGAATTTTCATCAGATGTTGAGGATGCTTTGCCATTTGCAGCTGTGAGATTCGGCCGGCCGTTTTTGCCTAAACATGTAATTAGAGACTGAGTAAAAGTACTTATGCACAAGCTGAAATTGTTTTAAGTACAGGATGCACATCCTTGCAGACATCACAATGTTTACCTTTTTCGTAACTAGGTTTGTAGCCACTGGCTGGAGTGTTTTCCTTTGAAATGGACCGCAGCCTTGATCCCATCACTGGATTTCGAGACTCAGGAGATGTATTCCCACTTGAGCTTTCACCAGCAGACAGCCCATGGGAAGAGCGAGAAACTGAACTTGGATTAAGCCTAAGATTAGTATTACTCCTGTCACCTGTGTCTGGATTTGATTTTAGTGGTGATTCTACTGGACTGTTTTGAGAGGAGGCAGATGATGATGCTGAAGAGGAGTGTGGTGAAGAGGGTGAAGAGCCTGATGTGGAAACAGACCCCATTCTTCTGTGCTGTACTGGATACGCTCTACTAGGGAGCCGTGAACCTTTTAGACGGCTTGCTACCACAGGAGAGCGGACCCGACCAATAGAAGCCAAAATAGGGACTCTTTGGGGAACTGAAGGAAGTGACTTTGAACTGCCACTGGTACTACTTTGTTCTCTATCAATGCTTTCATTTTCAATGTTCTGGGCAGGTCTGTCAGGTTCTGTTGTGGTTTTAGGTGCAGCAGTTGTAGTGGCATCTTTGCTTTGCCTCTCCAAGGTCTCTTTGCTTCCCTCGTAAAGATAATCATCTTCATGGTCATTGTTAATTTTTCCATGTTCATTATTACTGGGATTGTTGGAACTTATTGGAGGATTTGTGTCTTTATTTGGCACACTAGGTTTATTTGAGACAGGATTGGTCTCATGCTTTGAAGGGTGTGTTGTGGGTGAAGTTTTATCACTAGTATCTTGAGAGCTTCCAGAAGTAGAACGAGAAGGAAATCCTTTAATAATTGGCCTTCCTGCACCTATAGATGAGGCAGTCCTACTCCATGGTATTCTCCCGTCTTGTCTGCGATTTCCTTTAGCTATTCTAGAATTTCGGTTTGGTAATGAAATGGGTGAACTTCTTCCTGTTGTAGAAGGGTTAGTCCTTGAAGAAGAATGGGAAGTGGAACCATAACTATTGATTTTCTCTTCTTTGTTATCATAATCTTCTTTTTGTTCTGGGTGATCCTCTTTAGCTGTTTCAGAATGAGGTTTTTTTGTTTCTTCTGTTGGTTGTTCATTCTTTGTGTCGTCTAGCTCTGTGTTCTTCTCCTCTGTTGTATGCTGACTGTTTGTCCTGGTTCCTGCTGGCAGTGTTGATTGTGAAAAAGCAGATGATGATGACGATGATGATGACTCAGGTTTGTGCTTTCCAGTTTGTCTCAGAGTTGAAATTCCAACTCTTCTTCCATTAGGATACATGGCACCAGATCCTGAACTTGTGACTCGACCTGACATGGAAGAAGTCCTTCTTGAGGATGAAGGAGACAATACTGATGAAGATGAGGTGGAAGAAGAAGATGGCGAAGCTGATGCTGAGGAGGAGGAAGAGTAAGTTGGAGAAGAGATAGATGATGATGATAATTCTGATTCTTTCACTGACTCAGGCCTGGTTTCTTGAGGTGAGATCACTGAAGGCGTCCTGTCAG
Organism: Enteromius mattozi; assembly: GCA_032359235.1. NCBI lineage: Eukaryota > Metazoa > Chordata > Actinopteri > Cypriniformes > Cyprinidae > Enteromius > Enteromius mattozi. The sequence goes on from JAUMHE010000075.1 coordinate 12,681,087, forward strand.
TTGCACTTATCTGTTTGTATGAGTTCTTCTTCTCAGGATAGGAGACCGCAGTTAGGTCCTTTCTTGTAGCTGCAGACTCCTGGTTTTGCGAACTTGAAGAAGCTTCACTCCGATTTCTTGATCGGGAATTAGGCCTTCTTAATCTGCTAATATCAATAATTGAGGATGTGCGTGGGGTCCAAGGAGGACGTTTGTCCTCAGATGTTTTATGGACAGATTCAGACTGATTGGTTTTTGATTCTTTAGTGTCATGTGAGTGTTTTGAATCTTCCTCTGTTTGTGGTGATGCATTATTACTGCTCTCTGGTTTTGTGTCCTCTATAGCCTCATTTGCTTTTATTTCCTCTTCTGTTGGATTCTCTGTTGGCTCATTTGTATCTCCTTCTCTATCTTTGGCATTAGTGGATGAAGAATGTGAGTTTGACCTTGAGCTAGAACCACCATTTCTGACTGGACCCCTCACAGAGGAGAAGATGCTGTGATAGGACCTCGTTTGAGAAAGAGGCCGTCCTCGTCTGTTGGTGGGTGGCGCTTGAGTTGTGGTCTGAGTATCAGACTCTTCCATCTCATCTGGCTCCTGATTGTCTGATTCACTGTTTGAAGATGTCTTGGAGGCACTTTGACTTGTCTTGTGGCTGTCTGTGTTCCTTAAGTGAGTAGAGCTGGCTAGAGACAAAATTAAGATATACGTTTTAACCAAGTTTCTGTAAAGCTGCTAAAGTTTATTGGAGAAAATATCTGTTGGGAATACATACATGCAGGCATTGCGACAATAATGGCTTTAGTTTGTGGTCCTTGGCCCTTCCTATTGACTCCACGGATTTTGAAGATATAGCGGTCACCTGGTGTAAGTCCATCGATTGTAGCAGAGGTGGAGGTGCCACGATATGTAACTGACTTTGCGCCAAATGGTTTCATAGCAGGAGCATAGGAAAGGATGTATTCTGGAAGTAGATGTCAAATCAATCAGTACGGTCAATTTCATTTGGATACCATAGCTGAATATTTTCCAAGGAACACTGGGAATACCCAGGATTGAACCAATAAATCTAGTCCAAGGATAACATACTAAAAAGGAAAAGTTCCTTCTGGATGAACAGGGAACAGTTTGTTTTCCACATGAACATTTGTGTTGGTTTAGCCTTACAGACTGGTGCTCTGCATGCCTGCTGGAGAAATTGTAATACTGAAGGTTTATCAATCCCATATATTTTGGCACTGCATACAGATAAGTGGTTTCAGGTTAACAATTAGTAATGTCTTACTCTACAAACGCCAAAGTCGTTTTCTGTTCTTTATGTAGGGCATATTCCAAAAGTCATAGAACGAACTGACAGATATCTGTATAAAATATTATCAGTGTTAAAATACCTTCTCCTATCCCAACTAAATATGCAGATACAACTATAAGTAATGCAAGAGTATGCTGGGTGCACTACATGATAAACAAATAAAAATATTTCTTCCTGTTCTCAATATGGATCTGAATTGATACCCTAGCTACCCTGTGGTCTTACCTCTTATTCGCCCATGTGTTTGCTCAGGTGGATCCCAGGTGGCTGTGACAGCAGTACCTTTTCCTCGAAGTGGTTTTACTTGAAAATTTTCTGGAGGGCCAGAAGGAGCTGCATAGACAAATGTGGGAGAAAGTAAAACTAGGACTGACAAAAAAATTTTATACAAACAACACAGAGCACTGTGTATTCTCTTGAACTTCATTTTTTCTGCTTGGAGATTTTTCAGATGGAAACAACAGACAGTTTGTGTTTTCCATGGGAATGAGGTCATTTTGATCACTCCAAACAAAAATTCCAAACAGCCAGTAAACAGTGACATTACTCTTAAATAGGCAGTTAGAACATGCTTACATGGTTTTTAGAAACTAAAGCAAGATTGTTTTGGGTTTTTTTGTGCATTTGTATGAGTGTGCGACACAATACAAACACCTTTTTGTTTATTCTTTGCTTCATTAACTATTGTATTTTCAGACATTCAATAAAAGTGAAGATTTTAATTAAATTCACTTTAGTCTGAATAACCAGCTTTTAAAACCACATTCACACCACTTTAACAGAAAATAAAACTTCTAGTATTTTTAAATCATAATCTTGTGATGTTAAACACAGTTTTTTTAAAAGATTTTTAAAATCTGACATTGATCTTTTTAGTTTGCAGACAATTATAATTTTAATAATAAATACTATATGGATTTATCTGCTCAGCTATGCAAATTAAGCAAAATATCTGGGTTAGAGATCAGGGATCATAAACAAACCTGATTCAGGGGTTCTCTGGAACACAGATGCACTCCATTTTCCCTTCTGATCTCCTTGCGCGATACAAATAGAGAACTCGTACATGCTATCCGCTGAGAGTGTTTCAATTATAAGACGTCTCTGAGTGGTGTCCTTGTATTCCCATCGAGCAGATTCTCCTTTCTCTCTGTATTTCACAGTGTAAAACCTGCACATACATTAATTTTAAAGCTGAAATATATGCTATTGTTCCAGTGTTTGGGGACACTGTTCAGAAAGTCATTCACAGCCACCACAAGACATGTATAATTTGTCCATTACAAATGTACAATAAATGCTGCCTTGTTGCACCTTAGAGACTTCTCATAACAGCCTTTTGAACAGGGGTGTATATAATGCAGCCAACATACTAAATGGCCCACCATTTTAAAAATCATATAATTAATTTTTACCTGGATCCTCCTGGTATTTCCTTCTTCTTTTCAATAAGTGGATCAACCCATGTGATAAGGACAGACTGAGGAGACAATACTCTAACTGTGATGTCCTCTACTTCATCCACAACCTCTGGCTCTGATGGAAAAGGATGACAAAGAATAAATATTAGGTTTGAGTGAGTTAAAATACTGAGTATGGAGTGATAGTTAGCACTGCTGTGATCTGTGACATACCTGGTGTTACTTTTTTATTCATGGTGGCCGTGATGATGGGTGCACTCCTCCCCTGGGCTCTGGATGCCTGCAGTGATACCACATAGACGGACTCAGACGCTACGAACAGAGGGGGGATACCAGATACGGCCACGTATCATTACACATTACCTGCTATGGGACATACTGAAGACATGCAATCTGAGGTCTATTCACAAATATTTGAACGTAGATTTAAAGGCATACGCTATTCCTGTTTGTGCTTACCCAGTTTGGGCTTGTTTGCATTGCGCTGGTCTGCTTGGTGCTGGCTGAGATCCACTCTGTGTTTGTTTTGGGGTCGCAGAGGGAGGCGTCCTACATGATGAGGGGGTTCTGGTCCTGAGGATGACTGAGGGGCCCTCTGCTGTCCTAAAGCAGTCCTCTGAGTTGGGGGTCGGGGGTTAATCTGTGTTGAAGTTATAGACACCATCCTGCCTATAATGAAAGGAAGAAATTGTTATAATATTGTTATTGTTAGAATTTTATGCAGTACAGCACTTTGGACCAACATCTGTTGTTTTAAATGTGCTTTAGGAAGCGATCTGTCCACAATAGAAATGACTTCATTGTGATAATGTAATAAACATTGTACAATGTTATCAAACGGCTTCCATAAAGTCAGAAAGTTTGGGATATAAAATCAAATTTGAACATGGAAACAAAGTTTGAGAATTTTGAATCATGTAATATACGAAATATGAAGAAATTCACAAATTTGATGCTGACAATGTTAAACCCTTTCGTAAAAAATGTCAAATTTCCTTGCTTGCACCGAAGCACACAACAATTCTAAAGCAAAAAAAAGTTAAAAAAACAAATGAAGATGCAATTTCACAAGTGGTCTCATACATATAAATCCCATTATACTTCACAGAGGATGACTTATGTTTGTAATCTCTTCTAAAACAAAAACACTGGCGAATAACAAAGACACACGGAGATTTACTAAAGTAAGTACAGTTACAGGGCCACACAGTGATTACAGTTTAAAATCATGTGCGCTCTCACTTCCTCTCTCTTATTGCTTTACTGTAATCCCCCATCTGACAGGACTTGGCAGGCGAATGAGACAGTCAGACAGTCTTCCTCCTCTCTTTCCTTCAACACACTGCTTCACGCGCATCTCTCCTTCCCTCCCTCTGGTGTGCCGTACATCCCTGAGTGGATAATGAAAAACAGTCCCTCTCTTTCTCCATCCGTCTGTCTTTTTTCACTTCTTTAATCATTCTCAGATGATCGGTTGTAATCACACTTCCTCATTAGAAGCTGTGCGTAATTTAAAGGTTGATAGCTTTAATATAAATGTGCCTTTTAATATAAATTTTGCCTTTTTTAAACTTTGAATCAACTCAACCAATTACTTTGCAAAATGTTTCAGTGTTTCAAAGCACTACAAACACCACAGGCTATCAGTACCTGCTGATCAAAACTGTGTAAGTGCAAACTTGTATGATGACACTTTTTACAAACTAATGGCAAATGTTATGATGAAAGTTTAATACCATTCAATGCAATCTACAAATAATTATATACCATTAAAATCATGATTACGTACAATATTAATATGCAGTGCTTATTTTGTGTTATTAGGAAGGACTTGTTCAACTAAAGTCATGTTAGAAGCAATTAAAATTTGTGGTGGGCAACTATTATTTACGATTAATCGCAGCCAAAATATATATATTCTTTTGTGTACATACAGTATGTGTGTATACTGTGTATACAGTATTACTGTGCTTTATATATATATATATATATATATATATATACACAGTGGGTATGGAAGGTATTCAGACCCCCTTAAATTTTTCACTCTTTTCACAGAATTGTTGACATTTTTGCAGATTTATTAAAAAAGAAAAACTGAAATATGCTGTGACACTCATATATCTAACTCAGGTGCTGTCCATTTCTTCTGATCATCCTTGAGATGGCTCTACACCTTCATTTGAGTCCAGCTGTGTTTGATTATACTGATTGGACTTGATTAGGAAAGCCACACACC
>JAUMHE010000075.1:12719064-12731719 GCA_032359235.1 Enteromius mattozi
TGTTCATTTCTAAACCCTCACACAGTTAGTCAAAGGCTTGTAAATTCTCCATTTCTGACCTCTTCAACAAAAGTCTAGTGACTTGACAAGGCAGGACGCAGTAAATTATGGAGCAGATGAAAGTCAATTGTCTGTTGTTTGTTCGGAGGATCAATAATGTATGTGGGGTCTTTAGAAAAGTTGATCAGGAGCCAGAACCTGATCCAGGATCAGTGAATTATTCACCCGTGGATGCATGCGGTTCACCGACAGTCACAAAGCCATTATTTCACCACTGAACTGGCACATATCAATCACAATGCTCTTTTTTCCTTTATCGAGTCCCTGTGGATGAACAATGAAGCTGAGTGTTTTCTTTCACATCCGAATACAGCTGTAGCTCAGAGGCAGGTGCTAAAGCTGTTAGCAGTTTAAATGGTTTTATGTGTTTTCTCATCAAATTCACTGACTACATGGATAGACCTGCCTGTCTTTCTCTTGCTGACAGTGATGCAGTAATAGACAAGAGAGAGTGTGTGGAAGCTAACTACATGTGGCATTTAATTGGTCAGTCCAGAGGTTCTGATTGCTTTTCTTCACTGCCTGTCACTTTTCATACAGAGAGTTGAGTTAACAATCAGAACAAAGACACATCACTATCGCCCATGTGTTTGTTGATCTACAACAAATGTCTTAATTGTTTGCTTCAAAATTCATAACAGACATTGTTGTAACATAAAAAGCATGTCTTTGTGTGGCTAGGACTGGGAGTGATTGCAGCTCTCTTGTTGTAATATATAAATTAAACTTCTTTTTTATTGGAAAATGTCTACATGATTTATAGAGGGGACAGTGTTCTGTATTGATTAAATAATAAAAATATATCAGTTTTGTTTTTTGTTTTTTTTACTGTAAAGTTATTTTTCCAATGATTTTGTATGGGTTATGCTGTTAAAGGCTGTTTCCTAACTAAGAATAAACGAATAATGCTTTTGGGGGAAAAAACGAAATCTTGTAGAGACATAAAAGTCCACTCATATCAGTAGTCTTATAAAAGCTGTTTTGCCTGAAAGTTATTTTTTGTTTTGAAATAATAAATTAATAATTAAAAAAATAATTAATACTTCTTAAAAATAAATTTGTCATTTTAAAATTGTTACAAAAGGTTTTCTTAAAATAAATGCTGATATATTCTATATATTTCTATTTATCAAAAAAGTCTGGAGAAATGTATTACATTTTCATACTGCACAACCATTTTCAAGTGTGATGCAAAATTTTCTTAAGCACCAGATCTACATTTCTAGGTTTCATTTTTAAAGGATGAAACCTTTGCTTCTGCCATCACAGCAATAAATTAAGTTTTAAAATATAGTTCTTTTAAAAAGAAAAATATTTCATATTAATTTATTAATTATATTACTGTTGTTGCTGTATTTTCTGTATATTCCTGAAAAATCGTAGACTTTAAACAGTAGTATAATTAATCATGAAATGTAAAAAATATATGTATAAAACATAAAGATATTGTCTTTGGAGTTCATGATGTTTGTCTCAACTTTACATACTTCAGATATTTTAGTTCCTGTGTAGGGTCTGTTGTGTGTGTGTTTCACAGTGTTACTATTTTTCATTCTCTTTGTAGTTGTCACAGTGTATTTTCTTCACTGTGACCAAACCACCCTTATAAGTTCAGTGCACATTTCGCTAAACCAAAGTGAGTGAAGGGAAGTATTACATTGTTACATTTATTTAACACAGCTGTCTGACTCTTTGTGTGTGTGTGTTTGCAGGTTAATTGGCACTTTCCGCATGGTTCTGCAGAAGGTGGTGGAGGAGGGTCACTTGGAGGTGTCTGACACTCTTATTGACGACAATAACACAGCCATACGGGTGAGACTTGAAGATCACAGGCAGTGTGTGTGTGTGTGTGTGTGTGCATGTTTATGTTCTGGTCTGACACATTTTTTTCATTTAACACACCCACTCACAAAAACATCCATTCACATATTTCACCACAGGGGTCTGGTTTTGCAAAACTTGCACAAAAAATTGTTGTCATGGTTACATGTCTACTCTGAGGCTATAAGGGACAATTCAGTTTTATTTCTCTCTCTCTGTGATATCCACCATCATGTGCAGGATGACTGCTGTATGAATCCTCCTCATCTCCCTATGTCAGGATAGTTAATAGCAGCTCTATGAAAAAATATATCGGTTTAGGTGGAGGTGTTATATTAAATGTTTTTTCTACATTAATCCTCCTTTGTTGATCTGCTGCATTTTCAGCTATGATAGTGAACACTGACTCGACATGTTTTGTTTTGCTTAGGGCGATACATTCATTAATTTTCCAGTACATTGTATAGAAGATTGCTGAAAGTAAATTAAAATATTGTGGATAGAATTTTTTTTTTTCCAAAATGAGAAGAGACATATTCCAACACATGTTCTATTCAGCATGTGTATGTATATATTTAAATTGTTCTTAAATATATACATGCATGTGCTTAGATTTATATATACATGCACATGCATGTATATATTTAAGAAAAATGTGTTGTGTTTATAGATTAAATATATTTATATATATAATTAAAAATATAAGAATGTAAGAAAGAAAGACATTTTTAAATGTAAATATTTTCAAAATATGTACTGTATGTGTGTGTATTTATATGTACATAATAAATATACACAGTACACATACACATATAATGTAGCAAAAACTTATATTTTGGATGTAATTAATCGTGATTAATCATTTGACTTCACTAATTATAATACATTATAATATAATACATTGAAAACAAGTAAAAAAGTGAAATAAATATGTACTGGGTGTATTAATTATTTGACATGAATATGATATGTAATAGTCAGTTATTTATTTATTTTGTATTTCAGACAAGTATTTCCATAGAGATCAAATATCAGACCATGGATGGGAGTGTGAAGGTATGGAGCGATGGTGAATTCCTTGATATTCCAGATGACTGTGATGGAACTTTCCAGTTTGAAACAGACAGTCTACTCTCTGGACGTAGCCAGAGCTCCGGGACATCACCCGGACGATCTATCCACGGCATTCCCACATTCCGCAAGTAAGTGTTTCATCTTATCCATCCTCTGTATGCAGTGCCACAGATAACACTGGAAATTATATTAAGTAATAAAGCAGTAATCTAACCAAACATATACATTTGCACATCCTATTAACAAATAATCTTATTAGCACATCTTTTCACTGTGTGGACATTTTTGCTGAATAATGAAGACATGGATGACTGGAATGTGTGGGATGCATTGATTTCCACTAAGCCTTCTAGTCTCCACAGGTCCTCTGATCTATAAATTATAACCATACACAGACACAAACGTACTCCATCATGGTTTGTGCGTGGGCACCATTAGTGTTTCTGTGTGGATGTGTTTACATGCTGATGCATATGGATGATTACTGCTGGAAAAATCTATATTGGGAAAGTTGTTTAAAGTTATTACGAGGTAAATTAAAGCAGACTCAAGAGATTTTAGGTGGTTTTGGATTGATTTGAAAGTCCCATTTCATTTAGATCTTGTGTTTGATATTGGGAATTAATTAGTATTCAACCAATAAATCTTATTTTTATTGAAACCAATTGTGATCTTGGAAATCAAGTATTCTTTCTGTTTTAGATTGATGTTGTCTTTAGCAAGTGTTTTATGAGAGCTGTTTATCTGTTCTCATTACCCTTGCTTGCTTACTAATTTTTATGCATTATTTTAGGTAAATTTCCATGATAACAATGAATTTAAACTTCAAATTTTCCATATTATTTTGACTTCTTATGTCTTCAGTCTGATAATATAAAGTAATGCTCCTAGTTTGAGTCATAAATCTGCTACTCTGTTCATGTTGCCTCTGGATATGGGCCTTATCTTCATGCAGGATCATTTCTTGTTAGAGATTAATAATTAGCAATAAAGCAACTTTAGAATGTATAAATTAGCTGAGTAAATGAGAAGAGACAGCGAGAGGAGAGAACACAAGGAATCGTTCAGGTCTGAATAAATAGGATGTGATATAATAGCTCATTATTCATGGCATAGTTGGCATAGATGACAGCTGCTAAGTCAGACAAACAAACATACACACATGCATACCAGAAACGGGAATTACTTTTCTCAACTCTTTTTTGCACACTAGCAAACAAGCACTGCATATGGAGACCTTAAACATCATATTTTCTGTTTTTGACAAGAAAGACTGAGTGTAAAACCACTGTCTTTCATGCTTTATGGATGACTTTTGCACTCACACAGTTATAATATTAAAGACCTTTAGACTTTTCAAAGACTTAGAGCCTATATTTTTTGTTTGAAGTTTCTTCCTAGTTATGAACTGAATATAATTTTAAGAGTTTGTCTTTGCTACTATTTTGCATTTCACAGCAATCAGCGTCTTTCACGACTTTGAAGAATTAATATAAATCACAAAATGCATGTATTTGTATATCTGTTTAACCTTATAAAGGTTAAACAGTCTGAACAATTATGTTTAGAGATTTCCTCATTCCTCATTCCTGGTGCTGTTTCATTATTGATTGCAAGTCTTAGTTGTATAGTTTAGTGTGAGAGTTTTTTGGAGTTTCTCTATGAAGAAAGCATATGTGTGTGTGTGTATGTTTGTTGTACAGCTGAAGTTGCCGGGACCCAGTGGGACATGGTAAAGCTTCAGATCTGAAGTAACTGGTAGTCCTCTCTAATGACTAGACCCCTCTCTCATCTCCACCTCTCGCTCATCTCATCTCCCCCCCCCCCATCGTTCTGCTTTAACTCTTTCTAGCTTTCCTCTATCGCTCTCATTTCTTCCCCGATGGCATTATGAGTCTGCCTACTTGAACTTGCACTGAAACTGTGATTTCCTTACTCAGATATTCTGCATGTAACAATTCAGTATCCATGGACCATTGCAGGAAATAGTATGCCCAGAAAAAAAAAATAATAATAATAATTATTTGCAAGAAACACTGATGGCTTTCTCTTTTATTTTGCATCAGGCAATGTATCTTGTGAAATTGACAAATATCTCCAGTTCTGTCTTATTGATTGGACTCTCACTTTTGTTTTTTGTGAAGACTGTGTTTGTCTGTTGTTGTGACTTAGTTGAAAATTGAATCAGTTTAATGATCAGTTTAATTTACGCCATCGTCTTCTCTTTTGCCAGTATTGGACTAGGTATGTGGCATGTATCCAAGGCTAGATTTAAATGGCTGAGATGGATTTCCATTACAATTGAACATGTAAATGTGTGATGTATCTAAAGTCTTATATTTTACACAGGTTTTGTTCTTTTTCTTTCACATGTTATTTGAAGAGCCCCACAAAAAGCACCTGCATCACTGAACCAGCATGATAAAGCTTTTGATGCCTCAACTGGACCATCCAGCTTCTATCAGCCTTTTGTATGCAACATCATTATCATATAGAGGATATTGCATGTTTATCCCCAGCATTAGAACAGGTGCTTTCATGTTTAGTACAACAGGAATAACCAACGTGCTGAGGAAAAAGCTGTTTAATCTGGCCTAAGGTGGTTTACTGGTCACCAAGCCTGGCCTAGCTATTTATATTAGTCTTTTGATGGTTTTAGAGGTGTTGGGGTTTTTTCAGCTAGCTGGCTAAATAGCAAAACCTAATGCCAGCTTAAAATCCGCCTAAACTGGTATAAACCATCTAACCACCTTAGATTGGTTGAAGTTGTTGGATTTCCCAGTTTCCAGTTACCCAGATTCATTGTCATAGCCTGCTGTTTGTAAGGCAAGCTTAATCATGAGAGCAGCAGCGTTTTTCTCTTGAGCTTGGTACAGCAACGGGCGATAGTTTAAAGTCAAATGAATCTTTCCAGAACAAAGGGATTTGCACAGGGATGCTTATCACTTTAGAGCTGTTGCATTACTCTAGTGGTTCAGTTTGCTGTCTTTGTTGAAGTTTAATGTTCAATCTCAATCGCTCCATTCTTTTGCTGTTCTCTCCTCTTTGCATAAAACTGTCACTTTGAACCCCCACATAAACTTCAGAAAGTAGGGCACAAAAGCTCAAAGGCGCTCATTGTTTAATAATTCATCACATTAATGAAACAGAACTGTGCTTCTTATTCATTTACACATTGCTGTAAATGCAAAAAAAGACAAAAATACAAAGGAGACTCATATTAACAAACATTTCAGTGTATTCATGTCTCTGCTGAATAGTGTTTAAACTGTCTAATTGTTTCAAATTGAAGAAGCTGATCTATCTATATTTATAATTTTAGAGTGACCCAGAGGGAAAAATAATCATGTTAATGCTATGCTACTGTATGGTACCCTACAACTCTGTTCTGATTAGTGATTTTACGAAGAATGTGCTTCGAGTTTTTGTTTTAGCTTAGTTTATGTGTCTAGAGAAACTAGCCTCAGACACCAAGGTCTCCCAAGCGCTTGAGTGATACATAATTCATACCCTCATTTATGCTTTTCAATGCATCCCATTTATCTCTGTTTAAATGTATTGCTGTGCGTTTATTCCATGTCATGGTTGAGGAATGGCCTGTGATATTCTCTGAGACTTGCATTGATGTGAATGATCTTCTCTATTTTTCAGCATCCGTGCCCTTTTTTACTTGCCAAATAAAGTTCAGCTAGTCTCCAAGCCTGGTTAAGATGGTATTTAAGTGGTTGCAATGTTTTGTTTATTACAGCACATATACAGTACATGATCACACACAAGCACAGAAAAATGAACTGTAAAATGAATAACTTAAGTGGTGCATTTTAATGTTTACACTACTGTTCATAAGTTTTGGGGGAGGGGTTATTTTTGAAGGACATTAACACTTTCAGAAAGGACGCATTAAATTGATCGAAAGTGAGAGTAAAAACATTTATTAATGTTACAAAATATCTCTACTTTAGGGAAATTTTATTTTGAACTTTCGGTTCATCAAGGAGTCCTAACAATCTATCAGGGTTTTTTACAAAAATATTTTCAACAGCTGCGAACTCATCATCAGGTTACATCACTGATGATGTGTTCAGGTGCATCTGAAGATGTGTTTGAAGAACAACATTGATAATATAAAAAAAGTATTGAGCATATTAGAATGATTTCTGAAGGATCATGATATCACTGAAGACTAGAGTTTTAACTGCTAAAAATTTCGTTTTGCTGTCACAGGAATTCATGACATTTTAAAACATTAAAATAGAAAACAGTTATTTTGAATTTAATAATTTGTTAAAATATTACTGTTTTACTGAATGTTTGAACAAATAATTCAAGCGTTGGTTAGCATAAGACTTCTGAATGATAATTTATGTTCAGTCTTGCTTTATCTTTTTATGTAGTCTTTACGTACTACAGTATGCCACATTTGAAGATTTCAGTATATTTATTTTATTTGTGCTCATATTCCATCAGGTCTGAATGCCTCTAGCAAATACAAATGAAGTGTCTTTCACATTTCTCTCCCAGGTGTCATGTTCTCTCCTTTCATATTGTGTTGACAGTTGTTGTGTTTGTATTATGTTACGGGTACAGGTCATAATTCTTAAACAGGGTTTAGAATAATTGGTTTTGGATCAGTGACTTTTTGTGCATACCAGTTTATCATTTTCACAAATGTCACCTAAGCTCACCCCCACACCATAAATAATATGCAAAGGTCACTCTTCATTAAACTAGGAGAAGGGGGAATACATTCTTTATTAAAGTGGGATTTCCATATTGCAGAGGTCTCACTTCTTAAAGAAACATCAGATGGTCCACTCAATATAGATAGACTATTTGAAAGCCAAATAAAAGTTTGGCATTTAATGAAGGACTTAAATGTCTCAAGTGCTTCATTGATTGACAGTGTTCACCCATGTCCTTCTTCTAGGCATAAAAAATAGTGTCTGCTCCATTGTGTGCAGCTCAGAGCGCAATGTGAGCCTCTGGCTTTGTTCTCTGTAGCAGTGCTGTCTTTCAGACTGATGATTTACTGAACATCCTACAGTATGTAGACTGAACATATTAGTGCTGAATGTCTGACCTACATACAGTACTGTAAGGCTATTTCATGTGGCAGAGAAGCAGCTCCAGTAAATCCTAAAGACCTGCAGACTTGCTGTTGTTTGTGTTATCAAGTCGTATCTGTGGGTTGCCTGTTTCTTCTTGACTGCTGAACTGAAGCCTTTGATTAAACAGAGCTGGTCTCATCACGCTCTAAAAATCATCTAATTAGTGTTAGGTTACCTTATCATGTCTAGATACAGTCCAGTCTTTTCTTCTTGATTTTGTCCACTCTAATCATAGGTAATGTTCTAGTGAAAGTCCAAACATAGTGTTTTAATGTATATTTTAGTATGACGCAAAGATGACAAGTAAGGTTAATAAGCTTTTACTGTATGTCAAATTAAAGTTTTGTTTTACATAATCTGATAAGCATACGCATTTGTAATTTGTAAATTGGTGGGGGTTTTTTAAATCACAAGTACAGCACAAGCAGCACTGTTGTGAAATATTATTACAATTATTTGTAATAAATTTTTGTAATGGCAAAGTTGAATTTTCATTAGTCATTAATCCAGTTTTTAGTGTCACATGATCCTTCAGAAATGATTCTAATATGCTAATTTGCTCCCTGAGAAACATTTATTAGATGTATACGGCAGTAATTTTTACTTTATTTAATATAGGTAACTATATCAGACACATCTGTAAGAGAGTGAGAGTGAGTGAATGTGGGTGTATCGTTGTGTCTATGTGTGTGTGTGAGGTCACACACTCTCCTGTTACTTTTTCACTCATACCTGGTCATCATCTCAGGTTCTACCTTATTGTGGACGTCCCGTTTAGTCTGAGAAGTGTCTCTTTGCCTGTGTGTTTTGCTTGGATATGGACTAACAACTGAAAATGGACATATAGTGAGGAATACCTCATTTTTTACCCCGAGTTGCTCGGCTCACATTTCTCTATTGCTTAGTTTTTACTGGTTGTCATCGCGTGGTGAGTATCCTGTATATGTGAGTGAGTTTGTTCCATTGTGCAATTTTAAAAACTTTTTAAACTAAACCTGCTTAATCTGCGAGGATCACGTTCTGTTGATAAGAAAACAAAAACAAAGCTTGGTATATAATATCTTTTTGTGACCTGATGCACTTAAAAAATACATGGCTAATGCATATGATGCAATTTCCACACTCTGATCTCATATTAACACTCGTTTGTTTGATATAACTTCATATTTGACTGCATATGTATTTTAGAGGGCTCTTTGACTAATGAATAGTTCACTTTTAAAAAGTGAATTGCTAGACTCGTGAGGATAGAAATAAATGAATAAAAGTTTTAAAAAGTAAGCTCTGAAGGCTTTCTCTTCAGTGTCACTTTGAGATGACTGTGGTGATTCAAAGAAAATGATTTTAGAGGGTGTGCTTCCATTGTAAGACTGAGATGCAAAAAAAAAGACTACATTACAGAATAATGTTTGAATTTTTAAAAAAAATCTGCATTTGCATAATCAGTCCAGGCTTAACAGACAAATGTCCTTTAATTTGGTGATTTACGTAATACATCCAAAAAATGAAGGAGTCAGTGTGATCTTGATATATTTTTACAATGCTCAAAGGAAATAAAGAGACAAAACGATTTGGAATACTTTCATCTTGTCCTGGGAAAGTATCTATATCCACAGATCACAGCTAATTGGAGAATTGTGCCCATCTTGTTGAATAATTAAGGACCGTTATTTGTCCAGCCGGCCTGTGACATCATCGGGCCTTTGTAGGTGAACTGATATCTAATCACCATAATATCAGTGCAGAGTTATTGGACACCACCGGGGCTATTGTGAGTGGGGTCCCGCTGTTGAAACAAGTGTCTCGTCTGAGTGATAAATATCACAGAAATTTTCCATCATGGGAAACCTGTTGTGCTCCAGTAGTGATGATTTGATTGCTCTCCTTCAGTGCCTATAGGAGAATGAATGCTACAAAATAAAGATATATGGGAACCATTTTTGAACACCTATCTATTACGCTACCTACTGTATGTGGAAGCCTTATGTATTAATCATTTATTTTATTGAATTGCGGAATGTATCCAGATGGTTCACTGCTTTTTATGCAATATCTGTGTAACATAATCATATTTCTGAGTTTAAACTTGGATAAATTATTCAGTATTTCAGAGGCCCAGAGGTGGAGGTGATTTAAAAATAAATCTCAGTGCAAATATTGTCACTTTTTACCCCTATTCATGTCCATCTAAATATTTGTTTTATGTTGTAGGACAGGAAAAGGAGTGTTTTCAGCCATGAAACTGGGCAAGACACGCATCTCTAAAGATGACCACAAAAAAGGGGGTAAATATTATTGATTATTAGAGAGCTGGTTTTACAAGAAAGGCAAATGCAACCTTAATTGAACTTTAAATCCGTAGGTATCTGCTGGTTTTGCTTTAGGTGATTTTACATTGGACATCAATAGGAAAGACTAAAGAATCATAAAATTCTAATGCAATTTCAAATGTGCTCTTGTTCGCAGATGACGCTGCCATTTTGGATGCAGAAGATCTGGATCGAAAGGTCATGCGTTTGGGCGGTGGGCTTGACCCTGATACCATCTCACTGGCCTCTGTTACTGCAGTAACCACTAATGTCTCCAACAAAAGGTCACATATCTGATGTGCACTCGGTGTATTTTTAAAGCAGTACACTTTCTCTTTTTTGAAGTTTATCTGTTTGCATTCTTTGAAAAGGTCACAGGGAAGAAAACCTTTCAAGTGTTTGATTTGTGTTTTCTTTCAAAATCCAGTTTTGTTTTAATTATGCATGTCAGTATTTTATTTAATTTTACTTTATTTTATTTTATTTTAGCCACAACATAGACCTGCTTTAACATTGTAACAAATTTGATTAAAATGACTAATCAGTTGACGGTTCTAGTTTGAATGTGTTTTATAAAGTGTGATCTTAACATTTTGTTTTTTAGATCAAAACCTGACATCAAGATGGAGCCCAGTTCAGGGCGTCCTGTGGATTATCAGGTATGAAGGCAGACAAAAGATCACAGAGAGGAAGGAATAACATTCCCACATTACAAAAGACAATAACTCCAGGCCTTGAATTGCCAACCAGACATGTTAAACCAGTGGCATTTATCCTTGAGTTGTGTATTTTGCTCAAAGCCCTGAATATACAGAGCCGTCCCAAATAAACAACATTAGCCTTGAGCTTCAGTGTTTCAGAGAAGCCTTTGATGTTTACTTACTAATTGTCCTCTACATGGCTGTTGTGTTGAGCAGTTGAATTGCAAATTCGTTTCAGTACTGGCACTGTATAATTCCTTTAAATGCAGGAAATCCATATATCCCATGTGTGCTGTGTAAGTGTTTTAAAGTCTTGTTGAAATTCTTCCTTATCTCTAACAGTTCATATTTCGGAAACTCTTTGCTTTCTGTATTTCTCTCATATTAATTTTGGAACTCGCTTGCAGAATAAATCACTGCAGCAATAAGCAGCATTATTGTCTGCATTCTTCTGGAATCCAGCTTCTGTTATTTTTCAGAGGGTACTTTATTTGCTTCAATGTGTTTCATAAAAATGTAGCTTTGAAGAGTAATGAAGACAGCGCCAATGTAAGGAAAATAAGAGAGAGAGTGCAATTTGGTAACTCATTCGAGCTGTGCAAATCTTAAAAAATTTCATGGCTCTGCTGATTTAAGAGCTAAAACTAAAAAAACAAATATTATGATTTTCTCTTGGCTAAGTGTAGCTTTGTTGCTTGTCCATATGCAGCCACAGATGTTTACTTTATGAATCTGTGATCCAGTAGAATACTGTAGCTCATTTGTCATTTGATTCCCTAAAGCAAACTTGACTAATTAGCCCTCTACAGTAATAGAAACATTACAGATTCCACACCCACGTTCATACAGCCTTATCAGCCTTGTCTTAATCAGATTCTAAGATACATACCAGCTCAGGGTTTTACATCCAGTATTTTTTTTTTATATATATTATTTTTAATTAATTGTATTTTTTTTAATATCCCAATTACAATGTCTTTCAGATCAGTGTAACAGTAATCGAGGCCCGTCAGTTGATTGGTTTAAACATGGACCCTGTGGTTTGTGTGGAAATTGGCGAGGAGAAGAAGTATACATCGATGAAGGAGTCCACAAACTGTCCCTACTACAATGAGGTTATATTCACATTGCTAAAAAATTTGATTAAAGGAAATGTGTCATTTTAGAAATTTTAATGGCGTGTTAACCAGTTTACAACTATAAGAATCATCTTACTCTATTTTATGTATAAAATACAGATTATTTTGTACTTTCACATTATAGTTGCTGTGTCAACATCTAAAAAAACTTTAATATTTTTCTCTGTCTTCCAACAGTACTTTGTCTTTGACTTCCATGTGCCTCCAGATGTCATGTTTGACAAGATCCTGAAGATATCAGTGAGTAGATTAAGTCTTTAAACTTTCAGCATATGATTTTACATACACTGTTCAAAAAAATAAAGGGAACACTAAAATAACACATCCTAGATCTGAATTAATGAAATATTCTTATTAAATACTTTATTCTTTACATAGTTGAATGTGCTGACAACAAAATCACACAAAAATTATCAATGGAAATCAAATTTATTAACCCATGG